>JASEVX010000001.1:149085456-149238288 GCA_031761405.1 Serripes groenlandicus | reverse complement strand
GTTTTATGCCGCTTTCAGCAAGTTTTCTGTTATATCAAGGCGTTTCCTGGGTACTACTGACACCAGCAAGTCAGTCGTTATGCTAACCCCGCATCGCTGAGCGCCAAAGAGGATAAACATTACTAACATTTTTTAAGTATTTCGTATTACCCGAACCAACGATGTCCCGCACCCTTGGCGGACCCTCTACCACTACACTACGGTACGTAATTTTGCTAGAGTTGCAAAAATAACCTCCACGCGCATTTATACTAACAAATTTGTACTGTTTTATAGAGATTTACGAAGTTTTTGTAATGGTCTGATTGTATCCTCATTTTATCTTCATTTTTCTTTTTAGTAACATATGAAGATAAGATACACAAATAAACAGAGCACAGATTTAGAGAATATTTATCTCTTAGTAAAGTATATAAATAACAAAAGTGAAATTTGGTTGGGCTACAAAATTTGACAACATTAGTTTCAGCTCTTCCGACATAAAATACTATCGTTTAAACAAGACCTGTCTCCTGCAGAGGCACCAACAAATATTTGGGGAAACTAACACCAAATTCGTTATTTTTTTGTCATCTTAAGTACGTGTATTCATAGTAATCAATCATGTTCCAGGTCGGAATGTCAATGATTTAAATGGTGGTATATTCAAAGTTTCTTTCATATAACGCAGACACTAATATCAGCCGTTCCAGGAGAAAACCAACATTATGGACACTGCGTAATGTATCGATCCAGATCAGCCTGCGCAATCCGTCTCCGGGGAATAGAGGTATAGAGTTAAGATTCCTGAAACAGAAAATCCACAGGAGGTGAAACGTGTATGTCCGGATTTGCCTGCGCGGCATGCTTTGGCTGATTCTGTCGATACTTTACAAGTAGTCCATAATTCTGGTTTTCTCGTGGAACGGTTCACATTATGCGTGTCACTTGGAGGAGATTGCAGGAAATCAGACAATGGGTGAAGCGATGCTTTAATGTCCAAATAAGCACAATTTGAGCCGTCTACCGAAAAAGAAATTAACATCCGTGTATTTATGATATGTGTATAGCAGAGCTCTAGATAAGGGGCATTGTTCATGTTCTAAAAATCCATATTAGACATTCAGACCTGTTCATTCCGTCTTATCTAGTCCTCTGCACAATATAGTTTTGTTTCAGTATTCATGCTACGATTTTGTTTTAGTTTCCACTGTTTATCATAACGTTCTTGAAAGCGATTGCGAACGACTTGAACCAGAAGAGATCAAAATGCGCAGATTTTAACGTTGATTTGTATCTGCATTAATCGTAAATATCCTATGTTTTTTTTGTAAGAACGTCATATAGAATTGAACATTGTACATTGTACACTGGTACGTTTTATTTAAAGTCCTTATAGCAGGATAAGGGTTAAGCCATTTGTCAGGATATGAAGGTGGGGTGTAATGCCAATAGAGACTTGATGCTGTTTCCCGTAAAACCCACACGGCACCGCAGTTTAACGATGGTATAATCATGTCGTAAGTCATCATTCTACTCATGTCAATTACTTCTTGTCTTTGTTCTCACGAAGCTACAGATGTGTTGCTTTGTAGGATAGAGTTTTCAGCTATTTAAAAAGTGCAGACATGCATATGCAGATGTAAATAATTCATTCGTGATATATTTTGTTTGTCGTGATCGGTCAATTTGAATATTGATACAGGCACATTAAAAATCACAGATAAAGCTGTACATCGAAGTGACAAAAAGATATGGGGAAAACCTTTAACACTTTCCCATATTCAAAAGAAGAGTTCCAAGGGGGCCAGTATCGCTCCATTGCCATTAGGCAACAATTAAATCTCCAAAACAGTCCGATCCTGGTGGCAATATGTTTTGACCAATTACCATCGCTTGAAGGAATCTCGTAGTGTGTCACCCAATGACAGTTCTGTAAAATTATTTGAAAATCGGCCAAACAGTTTAGGAGGAGAAGATTTTTTCAAAGTTTTCACTATTCCAATATAAGGCTAACATCCCGCCCTCTTGTATCTCTATTTTAAGACCAATCAACATGGCTTGGTTTAATCTGATAGAGAAACACGCAAGGAACATTTCTACAAAATTATTTGAAAATCGGCCTGACACTTTATTTAGGTTTTTCACTATAGCAATATAAGGCAAAATTGCCCCGCCTTCTAGCGGTCCCTATTTTTCGACCAATCAACATGCTTGAAGGAATCTGATAAAGGGTCACCCAAGGAACATTTCTACAAAATTATTTGAAAATCGGACAGACACTTTCGGAGGAGAAGATTTGTTTTAGTGTTCACTATTTTTTTTTTTTTAAGGAAATTAGGAGAGGATATTGATAAGATGCTTCCTATGACGTTTCATCCCAATTGACCCAGTGGTTAGGGAAGAGAAAAACGTTTGAAGCAAAAGGTTGACGCACGCACAGTCGCACGACGTACAATTCATCATGACATAAGCTCGACTGGCTTTCAGCCAATGGAGTTAATAATGCATCAGATAATGTGGTAACAATTGAGAAAAACAATGAATACTCTCCGTAAATGAAAGTATCACAATTGAATAAAGTTGAAAAGATTGTGGCAATTTTCATTATGTGCAGTTTACCTTTGATCACAAAGTTTTTCAAGAGTCGACTGCTGCAGACGTTATTCCGAAGTTATTCAAAATGGCAGTCGTTTGTATTTGGTATTTCGATTTTTGATTTACGACACTATTTCTGACAGTTGTACGGTAAACAATTTGTACAACGAGCCCGCCTAAAAATGACTCCTCATTCAAATTACTAACAAGACGAATTTTGATGCATGCAATCAAAGACGTCGCACATGATTTTGAAGCATGACTTAAAGGAAGAAGATGCAGTTCGGTACATTTAAATAACGTGTGCAAACAGACATAATGTAATTATTTCGAACAAGGAGGCCAAATGTCCCTTTATTTTAAACAAGAAGGCAACATGTGCATATATTGCTCACCTGGCTACCATAGCCTATAATAAAAGGATACCAAGAGCAGAAAGGGTCAATTTTGACGTAGGAGTTAGACGTTTTATATGCTGCGATCTATGTGATATTCAGCATGTGAAGTTTAGCCGTGAAATGACAAGTTTAGTCCTGTAACCATTTGGTTTACAGTTTGCTTAACATTGACTGCAACTATAATGTGTCATACAAGCTGACGTTTATTAGGCGGAAGTCTATTCTCCTTTCAGTTTAGAAGGAGTCTGATAACAAAAACGGGAGTATATAAACAAAATACGAAGTAATTTAAAAAGAATTAAAGAAATTTATGATCAAAATTGAGCATTTATGAAATAAAAAGAAAAGGTTCATATGTATAGTCAACATATAGCAAGAATACAATGGTCTGAATGAACAAACTGTATGGGGAGGAACGTTTTAAGTTTAGAAATACAACATAATTTTATAAATAGGCAAAAACATCCCCCGAATTTTGGGGCCGTAAAACCAACCAATTAAAAAAGTGTAGCCTAGGAAGTTGTGCAAAAGTGAACTGTTTTCTGAGTATTGATGAACCGTGTCGTCAGGGCCTTTAATCAAACTATAAAAAAATGCGTAGCGTAGGAATTTGGGGAAAAGTTACTAAATACAAATGAAATGTGTCTAACGATTTGTAATAACGGTAGAAGACATACGTATTTTGCATCTTGAGGTTTCTTAAATCAAGTTAATACAATTTATTGATTCATAAAGCTTTGTTTTTTTCAATCATATTACAGAGTTTTTCTTTACAATAATAATGTTGGTTGCTCCCTTTTCGATTACGTCACACCATGATACAAAATTAAAACCTTTTCAATACTAACTGGTAAAAGGCCTCTATATATAGACAAACACAGTACAACTTGCGTTTCACTATAATAAAATTATTAAATGTGTATTTTATCTGCGTTATCCGACTGCATTCTGTGAATTAACGCTTCCCACCTGCAGACGCATTTTGACGCAATAGCAGCGGACGACTTTTGAAAACATTGTGGCCAAAAGTGAAATTGCTCATGATGAGCAATTTCTCCTCCGGTCACAATGTTCTCAACCTTTTTAAACAATTAAGCTATCTTTCATGGAGATTTTTTAGTTTTATTTGCCACAATGTTTTTAAAGTGGTTTGCTGCAGATTTGTTGTATCTGGGAAAGGGTTAAGCAATAATCTGTAATGCTTTCAGACATTTGAATGAAATAAAATAACCGAAAATAAGCTGTCAATTTGTACCGCCGAAGTCAGGGATCTGAATATTGATAACAACATAAAGATAGATCATCATAATGGAAACTAATTTGATAATTAAGTCAATACCAAATTACATCATATGTCTTTGTCACTCGGTGACACGAATAAGGTGCATTCTATTTATCAAAAGCAGTTTTAATTAATAAGTAGATTTGCACAATGAATATCTACCGAAAAAGAAAGATACAAACACACGCTTTGCAGAAAAATAATAGAATGATTCGTAGTGTAAGTTATGTTTCATGTTTCTATACAAAAAAGTAGCACATGTAATTTATTCCTTCATACATAATCTGATGATATTCAGACGTCAAGAAAGATTCCAAGTTTCTTATGACAAAACATGCTGTAAATCAATAAGAACTCTCTTTGTATATGTGAACAGGTTGATATCTATTTATCCGTGGTGCTGGTCAAGGCAAGAAAGGTCATGCGATAAGGCCAAAATCATTTATTCCGAAGCGATTGTTTTCTGGTCGTTTGACCTTATTAGGTTACGGAATATGAATGTGTTTGTTTGAACAGATTGTGATTCTGTCTTGTAGGTTAGTTATTCATGCAAACAACTCTTATATATCAATTGTTTGATTAAGGCATTCTACAAAACGGATTTGGTTTCTGAAGAGTATGTTTATGGAAACGAAGCTACAGACCGCGTTGCAATTTCAAATATGGACGTCGAGTTTATTCACATGACATTTTAAAAAACAATTTTGATTTCAAAATCTTTTTAAAGAAATCAGGCTCGACGACATATCAGTTTTTATTCGATAAATCTACGCCAAAATATACAGAACCAAATTTTGAGAAAAACTTCAGAAATTCAACCGCGGGAGTTGAAGGGAAGATGTCGTTTAAGTATTTAAAATTGAAACATCGTTAAATCCCCATACTCTGTATTAATAAAATGATTAAGAAGTCACTTAATAAAGTAAAGTTAATTAATGAAAATCGGTTTTCACATTTCGAAGGTATACTCAGAGCTCTAGATAATGCGATTTTCTCTTGTTCCAAAATCTTTATTCGACATTCAAACCCTATGTTGTGGGTACTCCAAAGAATCGTCTGGGTTATACGATTCTTTTGAGTGCCCAAAACATAGATTTGGTTGAGAAATAAAAACGATAGTGTGGGGAAAAGACCAGTTCGCTTCCCCTTACCTAGTTCTATGGGTATACCCCTTGTATGAAATGGACCCCTCGAAATAAGTTGATTTAAAGACGTCAGAGATCCTTTTCAAAAAATGTTTTGAAGGATATTGCATTATTTCAACAATTTCTCTCCAAAGGTGTGGAACTACCTTAATAATAGATACCCTATTGTTGTTTGTTTAATAGTTTCTGTGTACAGACATAAGGTGATTAATATTGCAAAAGGCAATTGTCCCAATTCAAATCTAAAGTCAAAAGTTTTTAGGCAAACATTGAGAGGATAAGAAGCATTTGAACTAAGCTTGTTGAAACAACACCTTTATATATGCCGTCTTGTATTTATATTTAACACTTTTAACAATATATTGTCCTTTCTTCAAATATGTGTAAAGGAGATGTACTCAATATAAACTAACCTGCACATAATTATTAAATGTGTGGCACATGCTCTAAGCTCGAAAATGAAGCATTAAGCTTGTTAAAAGAACAACTTATATGCCTTATTGTTTTTTTCTAAAATAAAGTAAACACATTAGTTAACAATATTGATATGACCTTGTCCTTTCTGCAAAGTTGTCTATATGGGCGTTGCTCTACGGAAACGAATCATAACGTAATTATTGATTGATTGTTTGGTGTTTTATGCCGCCTTTCAGCAAGTTTTCTGTTATATCAAGGCGTTTCCTGGGTACTACTGACACCAGCAAGTCAGTCGTTATGCTAACCCCGCATCGCTGAGCGCCAAAGAGGATAAACATTACTAACATTTTTAAAGTATTTCGTATTACCCGAACCAACGATGTCCCGCACCTTGGCGGACCCTCTACCACTACACTACGGTACGTAATTTTGCTAGAGTTGCAAAAATAACCTCCACGCGCATTTATACTAACAAATTTGTACTGTTTTATAGAGATTTACGAAGTTTTTGTAATGGTCTGATTGTATCCTCATTTTATCTTCATTTTTCTTTTTAGTAACATATGAAGATAAGATACACAAATAAACAGAGCACAGATTTAGAGAATATTTATCTCTTAGTAAAGTATATAAATAACAAAAGTGAAATTTGGTTGGGCTACAAAATTTGACAACATTAGTTTCAGCTCTTCCGACATAAAATACTATCGTTTAAACAAGAACCTGTCTCCTGCAGAGGCACCAACAAATATTTGGGGAAACTAACACCAAATTCGTTATTTTTTTGTCATCTTAAGTACGTGTATTCATAGTAATCAATCATGTTCCAGTCGGAATGTCAATGATTTAAATGGTGGTATATTCAAAGTTTCTTTCATATAACGCCAGACACTAATATCAGCCGTTCCAGGAGAAAAACCAACATTATGGACACTGCGTAATGTATCGATCCAGATCAGCCTGCGCAATCCGTCTCCGGGGAATAGAGGTATAGAGTTAAGATTCCTGAAACAGAAAATCCACAGGAGGTGAAACGTGTATGTCCGGATTTGCCTGCGCGGCATGCTTTGGCTGATTCTGGTCGATACTTTACAAGTAGTCCATAATTCTGGTTTTCTCGTGGAACGGTTCACATTATGCGTGTCACTTGGAGGAGATTGCAGGAAATCAGACAATGGTGAAGCGATGCTTTATGTCCAAATAAGCACAATTTGAGCCGTCTACCGAAAAAGAATTAACATCCGTGTATTTATGATATGTGTATAGCAGAGCTCTAGATAAGGGGGCATTGTTCATGTTCTAAAATCCATATTAGACATTCAGACCTGTTCATTCCGTCTTATCTAGTCCTCTGCACAATATAGTTTTGTTTCAGTATTCATGCTACGATTTTGTTTTAGTTTCCACTGTTTATCATAACGTTCTTGAAAGCGATTTGCGAACGACCTTGAACCAGAAGAGATCAAAATGCGCAGATTTTAACGTTGATTTGTATCTGCATTAATCGTAAATATCCTATGTTTTTTTTGTAAGAACGTCATATAGAATTGAACATTGTACATTGTACACTGGTACGTTTTATTTAAAGTCCTTATAGCAGGATAAGGGTTAAGCCATTTGTCAGGATATGAAGGTGGGTGTAATGCCAATAGAGACTTGATGCTGTTTCCCGTAAAACCCACACGGCACCGCAGTTTAACGATGGTATAATCATGTCGTAAGTCATCATTCTTACTCATGTCAATTACTTCTTGTCTTTGTTCTCACGAAGCTACAGATGTGTTGCTTTGTAGGATAGAGTTTTCAGCTATTTAAAAAGTGCAGACATGCATATGCAGATGTAAATAATTCATTCGTGATATATTTTGTTTGTCGTGATCGGTCAATTTGAATATTGATACAGGCACATTAAAAATCACAGATAAAGCTGTACATCGAAGTGACAAAAAGATATGGGGAAAACCTTTAACACTTTCCCATATTCAAAAGAAGAGTTCCAAGGGGGCCAGTATCGCTCCATTGCCATTAGGCAACAATTAAATCTCCAAAACAGTCCCGATCCTGGTGGCAATATGTTTTGACCAATTACCATCGCTTGAAGGAATCTCGTAGTGTGTCACCCAATGAACAGTTCTGTAAAATTATTTGAAAATCGGCCAAACAGTTTAGGAGGAGAAGATTTTTTTCAAAGTTTTCACTATTCCAATATAAGGCTAACATCCCCGCCCTCTTGTATCTCTATTTTAAGACCAATCAACATGGCTTGGTTTAATCTGATAGAGAAACACGCAAGGAACATTTCTACAAAATTATTTGAAAATCGGCCTGACACTTTATTTAGGTTTTCACTATAGCAATATAAGGCAAAATTGCCCCGCCTTCTAGCGGTCCTATTTTTCGACCAATCAACATGGCTTGAAGGAATCTGATAAAGGGTCACCCAAGGAACATTTCTACAAAATTATTTGAAAATCGGACAGACACTTTCGGAGGAGAAGATTTGTTTTAGTGTTCACTATTTTTTTTTTTTAAGGAAATTAGGAGAGGATATTGATAAGATGCTTCCTATGACGTTTCATCCCAATTGACCCAGTGGTTAGGGAAGAGAAAAATTTGGAAGCAAAAGGTTGACGCACGCACAGTCGCACGACGTACAATTCATCATGACATAAGCTCGACTGGCTTTCAGCCAATGGAGTTAATAATGCATCAGATAATGTGGTAACAATTGAGAAAAACAATGAATACTCTCCGTAAATGAAAGTATCACAATTGAATAAAGTTGAAAAGATTGTGGCAATTTTCATTATGTGCAGTTTACCTTTGATCACAAAGTTTTCAAGAGTCGACTGCTGCAGACGTTATTCCGAAGTTATTCAAAAATGGCAGTCGTTTGTATTTGGTATTTCGATTTTGATTTTACGACACTATTTCTGACAGTTGTACGGTAAACAATTTGTACAACGAGCCCGCCTAAAAATGACTCCTCATTCAAATTACTAACAAGACGAATTTTGATGCATGCAATCAAAGACGTCGCACATGATTTTGAAGCATGACTTAAAGGAAGAAGATGCAGTTCGGTACATTTAAATAACGTGTGCAAACAGACATAATGTAATTATTTCGAACAAGGAGGCCAAATGTCCCTTTATTTTAAACAAGAAGGCCAACATGTGCATATATTGCTCACCTGGCTACCATAGCCTATAATAAAAGGTTACCAAGAGCAGAAAGGGTCAATTTTGACGTAGGAGTTAGACGTTTTATATGCTGCGATCTATGTGATATTCAGCATGTGAAGTTTAGCCGTGAAATGACAAGTTTAGTCCTGTAACCATTTGGTTTACAGTTTGCTTAACATTGACTGCAACTATAATGTGTCATACAAGCTGACGTTTATTAGGCGGAAGTCTATTCTCCTTTCAGTTTAGAAGGAGTCTGATAACAAAAACGGGAGTATATAAACAAAATACGAAGTAATTTAAAAAGAATTAAAGAAATTTATGATCAAAATTGAGCATTTATGAAATAAAAAGAAAAGGTTCATATGTATAGTCAACATATAGCAAGAATACAATGGTCTGAATGAACAAACTGTATGGGGAGGAACGTTTTAAGTTTAGAAATACAACATAATTTTATAAATAGGCAAAAACATCCCCCGAATTTTGGGGCCGTAAAACCAACCAATTAAAAAAGCGTAGCCTAGGAAGTTGTGCAAAAGTGAACTGTTTTCTGAGTATTGATGAACCGTGTCGTCAGGGCCTTTAATCAAACTATAAAAAAATGCGTAGCGTAGGAATTTGGGGAAAAGTTACTAAATACAAATGAAATGTGTCTAACGATTTGTAATAACGGTAGAAGACATACGTATTTTGCATCTTGAGGTTTCTTAAATCAAGTTAATACAATTTATTGATTCATAAAGCTTTGTTTTTTTCAATCATATTACAGAGTTTTTCTTTACAATAATAATGTTGGTTGCTCCCTTTTCGATTACGTCACACCATGATACAAAATTAAAACCTTTTCAATACTAACTGGTAAAAGGCCTCTATATATAGACAAACACAGTACAACTTTGCGTTTCACTATAATAAAATTATTAAATGTGTATTTTATCTGCGTTATCCGACTGCATTCTGTGAATTAACGCTTTCCCACCTGCAGACGCATTTTGACGCAATAGCAGCGGACGACTTTTGAAAACATTGTGGCCAAAAGTGAAATTGCTCATGATGAGCAATTTCTCCTCCGGTCACAATGTTCTCAACCTTTTTAAACAATTAAGCTATCTTTCATGGAGATTTTTTAGTTTTATTTGCCACAATGTTTTTAAAGTGGTTTGCTGCAGATTTGTTGTATCTGGGAAAGGGTTAAGCAATAATCTGTAATGCTTTCAGACATTTGAATGAAATAAAATAACCGAAAATAAGCTGTCAATTTGTACCGCCCGAAGTCAGGGATCTGAATATTGATAACAACATAAAGATAGATCATCATAATGGAAACTAATTTTGATAATTAAGTCAATACCAAATTACATCATATGTCTTTGTCACTCGGTGACACGAATAAGGTGCATTCTATTTATCAAAAGCAGTTTTAATTAATAAGTAGATTTGCACAATGAATATCTACCGAAAAAGAAAAGATACAAACACACGCTTTGCAGAAAAATAATAGAATGATTCGTAGTGTAAGTTATGTTTCATGTTTCTATACAAAAAAGTAGCACATGTAATTTATTCCTTCATACATAATCTGATGATATTCAGACGTCAAGAAAGATTCCAAGTTTCTTATGACAAAACATGCTGTAAATCAATAAGAACTCTCTTTGTATATGTGACAGGTTGATATCTATTTATCCGTGGTGCTGGTCAAGGCAAGAAAGGTCATGCGATAAGGCCAAAATCATTTATTCCGAAGCGATTGTTTTCTGGTCGTTTGACCTTATTAGGTTACGGAATATGAATGTGTTTGTTTGAACAGATTGTGATTCTGTCTTGTAGGTTAGTTATTCATGCAAACAACTCTTATATATCAATTGTTTGATTAAGGCATTCTACAAAACGGATTGGTTTCTGAAGAGTATGTTTATGGAAACGAAGCTACAGACCGCGTTGCAATTTCAAATATGACGTCGAGTTTATTCACATGACATTTTAAAAACAATTTTGATTTCAAAATCTTTTTTAAAGAAATCAGGCTCGACGACATATCAGTTTTATTCGATAAATCTACGCCAAAATATACAGAACCAAATTTTGAGAAAAACTTCAGAAATTCAACCGCGGGAGTTGAAGGGAAGATGTCGTTTAAGTATTTAAAAATTGAAACATCGTTAAATCCCCATACTCTGTATTAATAAAATGATTAAGAAGTCACTTAATAAAGTAAAGTTAATTAATGAAAATCGGTTTTCACATTTCGAAGGTATACTCAGAGCTCTAGATAATGCGATTTTCTCTTGTTCCAAAATCTTTATTCGACATTCAAACCCTATGTTGTGGGTACTCCAAAGAATCGTCTGGGTTATACGATTCTTTTGAGTGCCCAAAACATAGGATTTGGTTGAGAAATAAAAACGATAGTGTGGGGAAAAGACCAGTTCGCTTCCCCTTACCTAGTTCTATGGGTATACCCCTTGTATGAAATGGACCCCTCGAAATAAGTTGATTTAAAGACGTCAGAGATCCTTTTCAAAAAATGTTTTGAAGGATATTGCATTATTTCAACAATTTCTCTCCAAAGGTGTGGAACTACCTTAATAATAGATACCCTATTGTTGTTTGTTTAATAGTTTCTGTGTACAGACATAAGGTGATTAATATTGCAAAAGGCAATTGTCCCAATTCCAAATCTAAAGTCAAAAGTTTTTAGGCAAACATTGAGAGGATAAGAAGCATTTGAACTAAGCTTGTTGAAACAACACCTTATATATGCCGTCTTGTATTTATATTTAACACTTTTAACAATATATTGTCCTTTCTTCAAATATGTGTAAAGGAGATGTACTCAATATAAACTAACCTGCACATAATTATTAAATGTGTGGCACATGCTCTAAGCTCGAAAATGAAGCATTAAGCTTGTTAAAAGAACAACTTATATGCCTTATTGTTTTTTTCTAAAATAAAGTAAACACATTAGTTAACAATATTGATATGACCTTGTCCTTTCTGCAAAGTTGTCTATATGGGCGTTGCTCTACGGAAACGAATCATAACGTAATTATTGATTGATTGTTTGGTGTTTTATGCCGCTTTCAGCAAGTTTTCTGTTATATCAAGGCGTTTCCTGGGTACTACTGACACCAGCAATTCAGTCGTTATGCTAACCCCGCATCGCTGAGCGCCAAAGAGGATAAACATTACTAACATTTTTAAAGTATTTCGTATTACCCGAACCAACGATGTCCCGCACCCTTGGCGGACCCTCTACCACTACACTACGGTACGTAATTTTGCTAGAGTTGCAAAAATAACCTCCACGCGCATTTATACTAACAAATTTGTACTGTTTTATAGAGATTTACGAAGTTTTTGTAATGGTCTGATTGTATCCTCATTTTATCTTCATTTTTCTTTTTTAGTAACATATGAAGATAAGATACACAAATAAACAGAGCACAGATTTAGAGAATATTTATCTCTTAGTAAAGTATATAAATAACAAAAGTGAAATTTGGTTGGGCTACAAAATTTGACAACATTAGTTTCAGCTCTTCCGACATAAAATACTATCGTTTAAACAAGACCTGTCTCCTGCAGAGGTACCAACAAATATTTGGGGAAACTAACACCAAATTCGTTATTTTTTTGTCATCTTAAGTACGTGTATTCATAGTAATCAATCATGTTCCAGGTCGGAATGTCAATGATTTAAATGGTGGTATATTCAAAGTTTCTTTCATATAACGCCAGACACTAATATCAGCCGTTCCAGGAGAAAACCAACATTATGGACACTGCGTAATGTATCGATCCAGATCAGCCTGCGCAATCCGTCTCCGGGGAATAGAGGTATAGAGTTAAGATTCCTGAAACAGAAAATCCACAGGAGGTGAAACGTGTATGTCCGGATTTGCCTGCGCGGCATGCTTTGGCTGATTCTGGTCGATACTTTACAAGTAGTCCATAATTCTGGTTTTCTCGTGGAACGGTTCACATTATGCGTGTCACTTGGAGGAGATTGCAGGAAATCAGACAATGGGTGAAGCGATGCTTTATGTCCAAATAAGCACAATTTGAGCCGTCTACCGAAAAAGAATTAACATCCGTGTATTTATGATATGTGTATAGCAGAGCTCTAGATAAGGGGCATTGTTCATGTTCTAAAATCCATATTAGACATTCAGACCTGTTCATTCCGTCTTATCTAGTCCTCTGCACAATATAGTTCTGTTTCAGTATTCATGCTACGATGTTGTTTTAGTTTCCACTGTTTATCATAACGTTCTTGAAAGCGATTGCGAACGACTTGAACCAGAAGAGATCAAAATGCGCAGATTTTAACGTTGATTTGTATCTGCATTAATCGTAAATATCCTATGTTTTTTTTGTAAGAACGTCATATAGAATTGAACATTGTACATTGTACACTGGTACGTTTTATTTAAAGTCCTTATAGCAGGATAAGGGTTAAGCCATTTGTCAGGATATGAAGGTGGGTGTAATGCCAATAGAGACTTGATGCTGTTTCCCGTAAAACCCACACGGCACCGCAGTTTAACGATGGTATAATCATGTCGTAAGTCATCATTCTTACTCATGTCAATTACTTCTTGTCTTTGTTCTCACGAAGCTACAGATGTGTTGCTTTGTAGGATAGAGTTTTCAGCTATTTAAAAAGTGCAGACATGCATATGCAGATGTAAATAATTCATTCGTGATATATTTTGTTTGTCGTGATCGGTCAATTTGAATATTGATACAGGCACATTAAAAATCACAGATAAAGCTGTACATCGAAGTGACAAAAAGATATGGGGAAAACCTTTAACACTTTCCCATATTCAAAAGAAGAGTTCCAAGGGGGCCAGTATCGCTCCATTGCCATTAGGCAACAATTAAATCTCCAAAACAGTCCCGATCCTGGTGGCAATATGTTTTGACCAATTACCATCGCTTGAAGGAATCTCGTAGTGTGTCACCCAATGAACAGTTCTGTAAAATTATTTGAAAATCGGCCAAACAGTTTAGGAGGAGAAGATTTTTTTCAAAGTTTTCACTATTCCAATATAAGGCTAACATCCCCGCCCTCTTGTATCTCTATTTTAAGACCAATCAACATGGCTTGGTTTAATCTGATAGAGAAACACGCAAGGAACATTTCTACAAAATTATTTGAAAATCGGCCTGACACTTTATTTAGGTTTTCACTATAGCAATATAAGGCAAAATTGCCCCGCCTTCTAGCGGTCCTATTTTTCGACCAATCAACATGGCTTGAAGGAATCTGATAAAGGGTCACCCAAGGAACATTTCTACAAAATTATTTGAAAATCGGATAGACACTTTCGGAGGAGAAGATTTGTTTTAGTGTTCACTATTTTTTTTTTTTTAAGGAAATTAGGAGAGGATATTGATAAAATGCTTCCTATGACGTTTCATCCCAATTGACCCAGTGGTTAGGGAAGAGAAAACGTTTGAAGCAAAAGGTTGACGCACGCACAGTCGCACGACGTACAATTCATCATGACATAAGCTCGACTGGCTTTCAGCCAATGGAGTTAATAATGCATCAGATAATGTGGTAACAATTGAGAAAAACAATGAATACTCTCCGTAAATGAAAGTATCACAATTGAATAAAGTTGAAAAGATTGTGGCAATTTTCATTATGTGCAGTTTACCTTTGATCACAAAGTTTTCAAGAGTCGACTGCTGCAGACGTTATTCCGAAGTTATTCAAAAATGGCAGTCGTTTGTATTTGGTATTTCGATTTTGATTTTACGACACTATTTCTGACAGTTGTACGGTAAACAATTTGTACAACGAGCCCGCCTAAAAATGACTCCTCATTCAAATTACTAACAAGACGAATTTTGATGCATGCAATCAAAGACGTCGCACATGATTTTGAAGCATGACTTAAAGGAAGAAGATGCAGTTCGGTACATTTAAATAACGTGTGCAAACAGACATAATGTAATTATTTCGAACAAGGAGGCCAAATGTCCCTTTATTTTAAACAAGAAGGCCAACATGTGCATATATTGCTCACCTGGCTACCATAGCCTATAATAAAAGGTTACCAAGAGCAGAAAGGGTCAATTTTGACGTAGGAGTTAGACGTTTTATATGCTGCGATCTATGTGATATTCAGCATGTGAAGTTTAGCCGTGAAATGACAAGTTTAGTCCTGTAACCATTTGGTTTACAGTTTGCTTAACATTGACTGCAACTATAATGTGTCATACAAGCTGACGTTTATTAGGCGGAAGTCTATTCTCCTTTCAGTTTAGAAGGAGTCTGATAACAAAAACGGGAGTATATAAACAAAATACGAAGTAATTTAAAAAGAATTAAAGAAATTTATGATCAAAATTGAGCATTTATGAAATAAAAAGAAAAGGTTCATATGTATAGTCAACATATAGCAAGAATACAATGGTCTGAATGAACAAACTGTATGGGGAGGAACGTTTTAAGTTTAGAAATACAACATAATTTTATAAATAGGCAAAAACATCCCCCGAATTTTGGGGCCGTAAAACCAACCAATTAAAAAAGCGTAGCCTAGGAAGTTGTGCAAAAGTGAACTGTTTTCTGAGTATTGATGAACCGTGTCGTCAGGGCCTTTAATCAAACTATAAAAAAATGCGTAGCGTAGGAATTTGGGGAAAAGTTACTAAATACAAATGAAATGTGTCTAACGATTTGTAATAACGGTAGAAGACATACGTATTTTGCATCTTGAGGTTTCTTAAATCAAGTTAATACAATTTATTGATTCATAAAGCTTTGTTTTTTTCAATCATATTACAGAGTTTTTCTTTACAATAATAATGTTGGTTGCTCCCTTTTCGATTACGTCACACCATGATACAAAATTAAAACCTTTTCAATACTAACTGGTAAAAGGCCTCTATATATAGACAAACACAGTACAACTTTGCGTTTCACTATAATAAAATTATTAAATGTGTATTTTATCTGCGTTATCCGACTGCATTCTGTGAATTAACGCTTTCCCACCTGCAGACGCATTTTGACGCAATAGCAGCGGACGACTTTTGAAAACATTGTGGCCAAAAGTGAAATTGCTCATGATGAGCAATTTCTCCTCCGGTCACAATGTTCTCAACCTTTTTAAACAATTAAGCTATCTTTCATGGAGATTTTTTAGTTTTATTTGCCACAATGTTTTTAAAGTGGTTTGCTGCAGATTTGTTGTATCTGGGAAAGGGTTAAGCAATAATCTGTAATGCTTTCAGACATTTGAATGAAATAAAATAACCGAAAATAAGCTGTCAATTTGTACCGCCCGAAGTCAGGGATCTGAATATTGATAACAACATAAAGATAGATCATCATAATGGAAACTAATTTTGATAATTAAGTCAATACCAAATTACATCATATGTCTTTGTCACTCGGTGACACGAATAAGGTGCATTCTATTGATCAAAAGCAGTTTTAATTAATAAGTAGATTTGCACAATGAATATCTACCGAAAAAGAAAAGATACAAACACACGCTTTGCAGAAAAATAATAGAATGATTCGTAGTGTAAGTTATGTTTCATGTTTCTATACAAAAAAGTAGCACATGTAATTTATTCCTTCATACATAATCTGATGATATTCAGACGTCAAGAAAGATTCCAAGTTTCTTATGACAAAACATGCTGTAAATCAATAAGAACTCTCTTTGTATATGTGACAGGTTGATATCTATTTATCCGTGGTGCTGGTCAAGGCAAGAAAGGTCATGCGATAAGGCCAAAATCATTTATTCCGAAGCGATTGTTTTCTGGTCGTTTGACCTTATTAGGTTACGGAATATGAATGTGTTTGTTTGAACAGATTGTGATTCTGTCTTGTAGGTTAGTTATTCATGCAAACAACTCTTATATATCAATTGTTTGATTAAGGCATTCTACAAAACGGATTGGTTTCTGAAGAGTATGTTTATGGAAACGAAGCTACAGACCGCGTTGCAATTTCAAATATGACGTCGAGTTTATTCACATGACATTTTAAAAACAATTTTGATTTCAAAATCTTTTTTAAAGAAATCAGGCTCGACGACATATCAGTTTTATTCGATAAATCTACGCCAAAATATACAGAACCAAATTTTGAGAAAAACTTCAGAAATTCAACCGCGGGAGTTGAAGGGAAGATGTCGTTTAAGTATTTAAAAATTGAAACATCGTTAAATCCCCATACTCTGTATTAATAAAATGATTAAGAAGTCACTTAATAAAGTAAAGTTAATTAATGAAAATCGGTTTTCACATTTCGAAGGTATACTCAAAGCTCTAGATAATGCGATTTTCTCTTGTTCCAAAATCTTTATTCGACATTCAAACCCTATGTTGTGGGTACTCCAAAGAATCGTCTGGGTTATACGATTCTTTTGAGTGCCCAAAACATAGGATTTGGTTGAGAAATAAAAACGATAGTGTGGGGAAAAGACCAGTTCGCTTCCCCTTACCTAGTTCTATGGGTATACCCCTTGTATGAAATGGACCCCTCGAAATAAGTTGATTTAAAGACGTCAGAGATCCTTTTCAAAAAATGTTTTGAAGGATATTGCATTATTTCAACAATTTCTCTCCAAAGGTGTGGAACTACCTTAATAATAGATACCCTATTGTTGTTTGTTTAATAGTTTCTGTGTACAGACATAAGGTGATTAATATTGCAAAAGGCAATTGTCCCAATTCCAAATCTAAAGTCAAAAGTTTTTAGGCAAACATTGAGAGGATAAGAAGCATTTGAACTAAGCTTGTTGAAACAACACCTTATATATGCCGTCTTGTATTTATATTTAACACTTTTAACAATATATTGTCCTTTCTTCAAATATGTGTAAAGGAGATGTACTCAATATAAACTAACCTGCACATAATTATTAAATGTGTGGCACATGCTCTAAGCTCGAAAATGAAGCATTAAGCTTGTTAAAAGAACAACTTATATGCCTTATTGTTTTTTTCTAAAATAAAGTAAACACATTAGTTAACAATATTGATATGACCTTGTCCTTTCTGCAAAGTTGTCTATATGGGCGTTGCTCTACGGAAACGAATCATAACGTAATTATTGATTGATTGTTTGGTGTTTTATGCCGCTTTCAGCAAGTTTTCTGTTATATCAAGGCGTTTCCTGGGTACTACTTACACCAGCAAGTCAGTCGTTATGCTAACCCCGCATCGCTGAGCGCCAAAGAGGATAAACATTACTAACATTTTTAAAGTATTTCGTATTACCCGAACCAACGATGTCCCGCACCCTTGGCGGACCCTCTACCACTACACTACGGTACGTAATTTTGCTAGAGTTGCAAAAATAACCTCCACGCGCATTTATACTAACAAATTTGTACTGTTTTATAGAGATTTACGAAGTTTTTGTAATGGTCTGATTGGTGAAGAATGTAGAGCAGTGGAAAACAGCTGTGCAGTAGTAGAGCGTCGGCCCTTCGTACCAAAGATCCCGGTTTCGAATCCCGTGATCCTGCCTTTGGGATTTTTCCAGACTAACGGAGCTAGTACTGGTTATGTCTCCAGGAAGCGGACATCGAGCGTGATTAATATAAGCTTAAAGCTTGTTTCGCAATCGATGTAAAATAAATAAGTTTAAACTAATGTAGAGCAGATCAAACTACGCGGAGGCGCTGGTCGATGTTTATCTACACCGGACGCAAAGACCTAATGGCTCACATTATTCCACATATCGTTCAAGTAAAGACGTTTGTGTTATGAAAAAGAATCGTGCTGTGGTAAAATCAAATATAGTTCAATTTGTTTTGTACTTAAACATTGTTGTTAATGTTGTTCTCTAATACTAATGATCGAGAAGCTTTGCTAGACAATTTTGGCAGATGTGCATTTGACAACGCATGGACCATTTAGGAATGAATATAATTTCTTGCCTAACTTCTTTCAATTCTCTTCAATAAATGTAGTTTCATTTAAAGATATTTTTATACATGGTGTTTAAAAATCAGCTATTCCAAATGTGTTTTGTTCTACGTTGAAAAAAATAAAACTGTAGGTGTACTTTTCGTAAACGCATTAAACCCATTGCCTGAATGTAATCTTAATAAATAATGACCTCAATTATTCCCACAGCCCTTGTAAATGTAGTCATTATGTCTGTTGAATTGACTTAAAAGCACGGGATATTGTGTTATACAATTGAAAATGTCTTGTTACATAGACGTGTGAAGGCATTTCTGTCATTTCTTACGTACTTGCTAGGTTTCTTCTTACCAGTTTTGAATCTTATTTATATAAATTGGATTTGATATCTTGTACAACCGAGCACATTTTCTGATTGTAAGGTTTCCAGATTCCAGATTCTTACTTCAGGATTCATTTTTTTTTTAATTATTTTGGCTAGCGGCGCATATAATATAAACAATACATATATAGTTTTGACCCCACAAAATACAATTATTTGTATTTACATATAATTGTTATGTAACACAATATATAACATAGATAGACAAAAGTGTATATAATGAACAGACTAATTCGATGTTAGAAGCTAATGGAAATTGTGAAACACGGATAATTTGGCTCAAAATGATGCTATTTTCATGTAAAGTGCATAATCAATGTTATTTTGTCTAGATGTTTTTAAAATTAAAGATTTCAAATATATAGGCCACCGGCTTCTAATATACACAAAACATGTACCAGAACATTAAGACTAGCATTTACTCTCCTCGGAAAGGTTGATACGAGACAGGTATAACCCAACGTGTAAAAAAAACCTCCCAATCTGGATGTCTCTACCACAGTCCATCTTTTCATAGCGAACAATTCTCTGTTTTCCCAAAATGATTTAAATTGTGTTCGCAATCAGTTACATTAATGGGCTATGGTTCGGGCTAGTTTTGATTGATTGATTTTGTTTTAACGCATTTTCCAACACTTTTCAGTGATATCACGGTGGCCAGTATACTTTCCAATGTATTTCCTGGCTTTCTCAAACCAGTACTCCACACAACTTTCCAAGCAACTTTCTGCTTTTTCGCATAGACTGTTTTCCCATTGGAGTATGACGAACGGCGCTTGTCGCATTGATATTTGTCCACATTTCGGTAAGAATGAACTCACAACCCCTTGATTGACAGTCTGCGTCGCTACTGACTGAACTACCGGGATTCGGCTTCGAGACGGTGTAAAGCAAAGAGATAGGTAGCCTCTCCAAATGTAAATGTAAATATATCTATACTGAAAATGTTAGTACTAAAACCATTGGATTTACGACGGTACAAAAGGTATCCTTTGCACAACAACAACAACACGTCTTTTCGCCCGCTGATCCGATAGTCGATTAATTAATTTCAACTAATTATGTCACGGGATTTGATGGTAGTAACTATCAGAATATTGAGAACGAGTACGTATGCTATAACTGTAAGTTGTTCTCTGCTTAACTTTTTATGCAATTTCGTGAATATTGATAAACTGTTTTTGCGGTACACCCCACCCACCAATACTTTGCTATATGACACTACTAATGACGTCACGCTCACGGTGCGGAAATATAAAAATCAAAGAAAATACTTTATATAGTGATGTCTATTTAAATAAGTCATAACAGTAAGGTGTAAATCAATCCTTCAACTCCAAATGAAACTGACAAACAACATATCGTTACTGAAAAAGCCAGCAGAAATCAAAGCTACAATGACACTATTCAGCAGAATTTTCGTTACGGGAGGAACACAAGGAGGAGAATTAGCGACCAACGGAAACTGCACAGAAAAAACTACACGAAAACCCAATTCCCGAAGACCTATAAGACCCCCTACCACAACCACAAATTGAACAACCCAAGGGACAATGAAGCAAACAACTGGAACAACCCGAGGGTCACCGACACCAATGACTTGATCCACCAGAGACCACCGAAACCAACAATTGGATCAACCCGAGGGTCACCGATACCAACAACTGAACATCCCGAGTGTCACCCATACCAGCAACTGGAACAACCCGATGGTCACCGACACCAGCTACTAGAACAGCCCGAGGGTCACCAACACCAAAAACTGGAACAACCCGAGGGTCGTCGATACCAACAACTGGAACATCCCGAGAGTGCAACAAATTGAAATATCCGTCGGACACAAACATCGTTTATTTGCCTTTACCTACAAATTTTACTTGTTTTGACAGTAACAGTTTTTCTGTAAATAATAATATTAATAATAATAGTTCCAATTCTTCAAATGTATCTGTGAAATTTACTAATCTTGACAGTAACAGTCTTTCTGTAAATAATAGTGCTTATTCTGATAATTGTAATTGCTTTAATGATGTCAGACTACATGATGTTCTAAACCCTGATACAAACAAGTCACTGGAACATTCATTAAGTTACGATGATTATGAGTCATGGTTATTATTTAAAGGACTTCATATAGTTCATCTCGACATTCACTATGCTCTTCCAAAGTTACATGAAATTCAGATTATTCTTCACAAAATTTCAGTATTGAAAGTTTATGTCTTTGTGAACTATTTTAAGACAGTACTGTACGTTATTGTCAGCTCTCTATTCCTGGTTACTCAATGTTCCGTCAAGATAGACCATTCCTTTGTGGATGATTACTGATATATTTTAAAAATAATATTTGCTGTTATCGTAGAACTGACCAAAATCAGAGAATATAGAATCTCTGTAGTTAGAGTTTAAACTTGTTAACACAAAGCCAATTCTACTTTGTTATTCTTACAGACCACCACCATCTAAAGTAGAATGGGTTGATATTTTTTCTGATTGTTTTCATTTGGATAAAGCATTTAATGAAAAAACAAATAAACAATCGATCTAGGGGAGTTCGACTTTGATTCATGGCTTCTACTTTTGGTTTCAATGAACTTCCCACAACTTGTAAACAGCCCAACCAGAATCACAGATCTTACAACAACTCTAATAAATCATGTATTTACAAATAAACCAGGAACTGTCATTAAAAGAAACATTCTTTCATATGCTTTAAGTGATCACTTTCCAGTTGCTATTACAAGAAAGTGTAATCAAAATATGCCCAAAAAGCCTTTCCATACCATAACATACAAATCAGTTTAAAACCTCAGTGAGGATGATTTTCTGACCGACCTTTTAAATCAGCATTGGTCACTATAAAGCCCATATGATGATCCAGATGAATGCACTAATTTATTCATAAACATGTTTTCCTCAATGTTACAAACACATGCACCGCTCAAAACAAAAAGGATAAAGAAAGTAACACAGACAAATTGGTCAATCCTTGTATATTGCAAGCAATAAAACAGAGAAATTACTATCATAAAAACCAAATGTTCCTCATTATAAATTTATGAGAAAAAGAGTTAAGGAAATTGACTACAGGGCAAAATATGACTATTTTGATGATCATATCAATTGTCACAAACAAAATCCTTAACTACTACGGAAAAGTCTACGTGAATTATCTTGATTTAATAATGATACCCCAACTGAATGATGAAAAGGGAAATTTAATATCTGATCCGGTTATTACTGCTAATCGTACAAATGTTTTTGTTGACAAAACAATAACTTATACATCATATGATTTCTTGATTACAACAAATAAAAATAAGTTTCTAATGTAGAACAGTTTACCATACCTTTGATATCAGTAGAATGTGTTGAAAGCCAACTAAAATCCCTCGATACTTCAAAAGCCACTGCAGTAGATAATTTAAATGCCAAATATCTAAAGATATCTGCTTCTTTAATAGCTCCAATTCATGCACACATATCTAATTGTAGTTTCGATTAAACAAGGAAATCCCAAAGCTTTCAAAATAGCAAAGTTTATCCCTATATACTCACAAGGAGATAAGCACGACAAAAATAATTACAGACCAATTTTTAATCTACCAAATATTTCATTAATCTTAGAAAGACATGTGAGTAAGCATTTAAAAACTTACCTTGAACACAATAAGTAATTTTATCACAGACAATCGGGCTTTCTAAAATGATTCTAGATGACTGGATCACAGCTATAGACAAAAACGAAATTGTTGATACTTTATTTCTTGACCTACATCCAACGCCTTTGATTTAGTTAACCATTATATATATACAAACACGTTTAATGTATGGGTTACATAATAATGCTATAAACTGGTTTAAGTCCTATCTCAATTCTAGAATTCAAAAGACAGTTATCTCTGGAGAACAATCAACTCCCAGGGAAAACTAGCAGGCGTGCCTCAGGGTTCTGTCCTCGGTCCTATACTAGTATTGATCTACGTTAATGATTTGCCCTTAGTTCACATTCAGTTGCTGATGAAACAACACTGTCAACTCAAGGCAAGTATATCGACGTAGTTGTTGCCTCACTTACCAATGACTTTTTACAGGTAGATCAATGGTGCCAACTTAATCACATGTCCATTTACTCTGATAATTCAAAAGTAATATGTATTAGTTCGAGACATAACAATCGTGAGATAACTACAAATAATCCAGAAATTCCATATCATAAATCAGAAGTTAATTTTTGCGCTCATGTGTCAACTCAAAGCAAGTATATCGACGTAGTTGTTACCTCACTTACCAATGACTTATTACAGGTAGATCAATGGTGCCAACTTAATCACATGTCCATTTACTCTGATAATTCAAAAGTAATGTGTATCAGTTCGAGACATAACAATCGTGAGATAACTACAAATAATCCAGAAATTCCATATCATAAATCAGAAGTTAATTCTTGCGCTCATGTGTTAAATTGCTAGGTATTACAATTAACAACCGTCTTTCGTAGGGTGATTACATTGAAAATATAATAAAGAAGTGTAATACATATCTCTATATTTTATCACGAATCAAATTATTTCTCTCAAATGACAATCGTAAACTTTTTTATAATGCATACATACTTTCACAATTTGATTTTTGTTGTGTTATCTGGGGAAATTGCACAAGTTATCTTTAAAAAGCAAACTAGTGAATTTCAGAAAAGGGCCGCCAGGGTTTTCCTTCATTGTGATTTTACAACCCCTTTATCTTTAATGTTTGCTGAAATTAAAGGAATGACATTTCCCGAACGAAATATTTATCAGAAAGCCGTTCAAATGTTTTAAAACATTACGTGGAAATGCCCCTGATTACCTAAGAACATCATTTACATTTACGTCTGATATTCATGCAAGACTCTTACGTGTATCCACTACATTCCAGTTGTATACACCAACACATAACTTGGAAATATACATTTATATTTTCTGGTTCATCAATTTGGAATTGCCTTCCTTCATATATTCAAAACTCAACGTCTATTCTGCATTTCAAATCCAAATATTTACTTAGGATGAACCAATCTTAATTCGATGATAACTTTAGTATAACTGTATTTCATAAGCATATACAAAATATTTGGATCTTGGGCTGTTCTTCGATACAGCAATAGACATAACAATCTAAGTCCATATCTGTATATATATGTTTAATTGTAATATTGAGTTGTTCATATGTAACACACGATTGTTCATGTTTCATTTCATTTTTGTTTATGTTTGAGGCCCTCATGGAAGATTGACTTGCATACATGTTATATGTCAAATGAGTGTCCTCTGTAAATGAAGCCTTTATTACTTTAGTGTTATCATTATTATTATTATTGTAGTATCGTCAGAACATATCTTCTATTTCTTTTGGGGGGGGGGGGGGGGGGGTCACTTGTCCCTTCAAAAAGGTAAAGACATGTGGCGAATCATCCTCTGATAAACGGCTTGTAGACTTGCAGAAATCTCTGGGATCCGTGTATAATCTAGATTGCTAGATTCGACTATTAAACGGTAGCGTTACAGGGGAAGTTAAAAAAAGAAAGCGATTTTTATTCATATAGATGACGCAATGAATGTACTCTGCAAGATTACTCACTTAAGAAGTTTTCTAAAACAGTTTGATATACCCTCGGCAGAATAAGAATTATTAATACTATTATATTAACATATTCATATTTCTTTAAGTTTGACTTCATTTCGAAGAATTGAACTCTTTGTCACATACATGAATCATTCAAATATACCTGAACAAAACTGTGGAAAATCTCCGTAAATAAATACTAATGCAAAAGAGAAGAAGGCACTAAGACACATTACGCATTATAAGCAATTTATCCTTTTGCAAGACTGCTTTAAACGTCTCAATCTACCAGTGGTTATGTAAGTGGGAGAGTGTTAACTAAATAAATTCAAGTATAATCTCACGTTTGAAAAAAAGAAAAAATAGGTTAAAAAACCCAACAACTTAGGATGGATTAAACATAACGTGTGTCTAAGCCTTCGTTACAAGTGAAATTATTTTCTGTGTGGTAAGATATTGGAGGCCAAATTATAGTTGATGTAGCGTGGAATTTAAACTTTACTATATCTATTTAATTCAGTGTCGCATTAAGTATTGCTTTTCAATTCATTATTTCTGGAATCGGTTTATAAATCTTTCAAGCAACCCTTATCCTGGTCTACCTCGACTTTCAATAATATCCTACATATTGTAGTTTTTAGATCTACTTCATTCTCCCCGGTTTGAACGGAATTATTTGAAACATGACATATTGGTAAAACGTGAGTGATGTCAATACTTCCCGTTCCGTATGGTAAAGATGACGGATGCCTAGTTTGAATTAAAAAACAACAACTTATTAATCAATCCGGAAAACGAAGCTATTTATTAAATAAACTGATACATCTACACATACACTAAGACATGTTTTCATACAATCGATGCATCAGGGCACAGACTAAAATACCTATATAGAATATCAGCTCAAAATGACAAGACCTTACACAGTTGTATGCATCCTTTTGATGCACAAACGGATATGTGACGAAGATATTTTAGCGGTGCTGAATACCAACTTTAGCGTAATTATTACACATGAGGGCGAAGATCTGCCTGATTATCCATGTTAAATGGACACTGTTTAACAAACGTTTATTAAATCCTAATATGACTTATCGGTTAACAGTGTTGAGTAAGGTTAGACTGCACGAATGTCTTGGCTGATCTGGATCTATAAAGGTCGCACATTCATATATCGGTTTTTTTTGTCGCAGAGCGGCGCTCATCATTTATTATTTTATACTCCGGTCTGTTTATACCCCGGTCTGTTTATAACCCGGTCTGTTTATAGCCCGGTCTGTTTATACCACGGACCTTTTATACCCCGTTCTGTTTATACCACGGTCTGTTGTATACCCCTTTCACTTATACAACAAATCTGCAGCAGATGATCTTTGAACACATTTATACGACGACATGGAAAATCTTTATAAATGAAAGTTTGATAATTGAAAAAGAGTTGAAAACGTTGTGGCAAATGGAAAAAGTGCTCGTTTTGAGCAATTTCTTCTTTTGCAACAATGTTTTCAATAGACGTCTGCTGCAGAGGCATCAGAAAGTGTCTACATGTGGGAAAAGGAAATCATAGAAATGTTCTTATAAGAGCATGAATCGTATAACAATTCATGATATGAGGCAACGCTTTATAAAACATATACATGCAGTTTGTAGGTTATTATTTATTGTAAGTATTGAGGAATTTAACGATGCAAGTATACAAACTGTTAGTAATTTAGGAAAGCATCGAGTATTTTCGGATGGCATATTAATGTGAATAGGTATAAATTATTTCCAATTCATTTATAATCGACGTGTATAAAGTATTTATCAATACATTAGACTAAAGATAACTCGGTAACTCGAATGGTGAACTATCGAATGCATCGTTTAATTCAAACCATTTCCTCAAACGGAACCATCTTTTAAAAATTGCGTAGCTACAGTTTTGATTGTCTATAACAAGCAATCAGAACTCGAAGTTGTTGTGTTGTAATCAATGACTTGCTTCTCATTATGTACTCTTTAATATAAATGAATTACGAAGCTGACACTACATTAGTTAGTTTCTGACCAGAACCGTACTCGGGAGGCTTCAGAAAGCGAACAGCCTGATCAGAATGTGCTAATCATTTCTGGTCACAGAACAAAACAGTTAGTTTTCGTGTGACGTTAATCGTGCGATAATGAAAAACAACCCATAGTTCACATATTTGTCGCGGTTACTTACCCCTTTCCTACATTCAACAAATCTGCATTACACGACTTTGAAAACATCTCAATAATAATATAAACAATGTCCCTAAATGATGACCTCCTGAAAAGAGATATGAACAATTTCTTCTTTTGTCACAAAGTTGTCAGAAGACGTCTGCTGCATAGGCGTCATAAAGCGTCTATATGTGGGAAACTGTTAAATACCATTTCTCCTTTGATTCGGGAACTCTATCCCAAGTTATAGTTACACGCGTGTCTGCATGAGTTTGTTATCAGCCGATAAGAATTCAATGGTAAATACATTATGTATTACATATACGATTGATAGAAAAAGGTAGGTCATGTCTGAAAACTGACGTTATATTTTGATAAAAAAATAACTGTGTGAGCGTGGCGCTGGCACTGCGACGTACCTGCTGGGGGTAAAAATATGACGTCATTTTATATTATCAGGGAAACTCAGAATATCTAATCGGAATTATATCTCAATAAAGAATTATTATTTTCTTCATCCCTGTTTAATTCTAGAAACTTTCGACGTATGTACTATTTACTAATCTTCAGTGTCGAGGATATAAACAGATCCTGGTTTTTGATAAATCAAATGGCAAGGATCAGAATTGATTAACTATTTATTCTCATATAGATCAAAAGCTATGTTATGACTGAAACCGAAACTGAAGAAGCAATTAAGAATATATCCTATTATGTATGATTGCATTAAATGCGATTGAAAATGGGATTTGATTGGTTCTTCGATTGTATTGATGGTCAAACATATGAAATTAATAGAACCACAATAAATATTAACAAATTAAATAATTTACTAAAAGTGTTTGATTTACAATAACAACTGTATTTATCTGGTCCCGTTCAGTAATTAACACTTTGCCTAAATTACAGTTCCTATACTGAGCGAATCCTCAGTACTCAAAACAGATTCCAGCCCGCACCAAATTACATGTACTGTTTCAACCAGATTAATCCAAAGACGAAAGCCTATACTCACAACAGCAAGCATGTGATCGGTTATTTTGTGTATTTAGATAGAAAGACAACGCAACTGATCCTGAGTTGCAACTCTGTGAAACATTAATTGCTCTCTATACACTAAAGTCCCAGCAATAAATATTCTCTATTCGGCGACCCAGCTAGATCTCCGTTCAATTTCATTCATTCTTTGTTTTGTTTACCCTCGTTGTGCAGAATTAACTATTAGGCGAGTATGAATGATGATGCTATGTTAATGTTACCCCCACCGTGCGAGTATAAATGCAAGCTTCCGGTCATTCGCAGTACCTACATGTACTCACATAATCAATAATGTCCACGTATTTGTTTATTTTTATTTTCCGAGAAACGTAAGAAAAGCAAAACTTTCAAAGTGACATGAGGGACTGGACTAAAATATTTCCAGAATATAAAAGTATTATATAATGGATTTCGGGACTTTTTTCACACTTCTATCGTGAACGTTTTTAAGATTGTATTGAATTTATAAAAGTATACAGTATTCACCAAAGAGCAATACAAAGAGAGGGCAATTAATTGCTGTTTGGACCTAATCGGTCTAATATCAACCACAGGCATATGATGGGAAGTCCCGTTTTATATCAAGAAACAATGCAATGATTACTTTTCGAACATTTGTTGTATACATTAATGAACTAAAATATAGTGGCAACGATGTGCTACGTCAATTTTAAAACAATTATATTTAACAACAGCGTGTCTTGAGTACGCAATGACTACTTCCGGTAAATTTATCTGGGAAATAACGCAACAGAGCTGTTTTCACTTTGACATACACAGAATTCGCTTGTGTTATTTGTAAAATTTACATGCTCTGTAAACTTTGAAAAACACATAAGAGTGTTGTTAACGTCGCATAGATATTACAGTATCACCCAATGCATTGTCTGGTGTATATCGGGATACACACTAACTGTAATACTAGGCTATCAACTAAGAGCGCAATTGAGGCTATCAACTGGTTGGTGAATGGTGTAACGAGACTCTGGTCACAACATTTGTATCGTGCTTTCAAGGTGGATGTGTTCATCACTTTTCATCTGAATCCGTCTAAATGTAATGAAATCTCAAGATTAATTGTGTTTTGTACAACAAAGGAATATTCTGATTAAACTGCACTTGTGGATCTTCTTTTAAATAAGCCTTAAACGAAATGAAGGAGTATATTGATACTTGTACTGACGCACAAGTATATTTCATTCGTAATTTCTTACTTTATACAACAGTAGTGGAGCAGAAGCTACTCATATAATGCAACATTATTCATATGTAGGACAAATTCCCTAAATAGACATTGACTTTTATTTGTGTGGAATAACAAACAAAAAACATTCATTATCTATACGATGTCATTTACTATTAATTATAATTATGTCGAATGACAAACAAAGCAGCATTCATTATTTATACGATGTCATTTACTATTATTTGTGTCGAATGACATGAAAGCAACATTCTTCATCTGTACGATATTTGAGAAAGTTGTGTGAAAGAACAAAAAAGCAACATTTGTTATGTGTTCGATATTTTGGAAATTAGCCATTGTCTATATTAATTACTATTATAATGTGTGTCAAATTACATTAAAGCAGCATTCATCTGTAAGCTGTTTGTGAAAGTAGCCATTCTCTCTATCATGTACTAGTACTATTATTTGGGTGGAATGACATAAAGCCAACTTTCAATTATCTATACAATATTTGTGAAAGTAGCTATTGTCTATATTACTTACTATGAATTGTGTAGAATAATGCACAAATAACCATAACCATTATTAAGTATAATTTGTGTTGCATAACAAAAAAGCAATTACTTGTACGATATTTGTGCCTATACAAATTACTTTTATTTGTGAGCAATATGACTAAAAGCAACATTCATTATATATTCTATTTCATTTATTATTATATGTTTGGAATGACAGATAAGCAACACTCATTAAACGTAGAATATGTGTGTAAGTAGCCATTGTCTCATTTCTATTATTTGTAAGGAATGACAAAAACGCCACATATTATCTTTACGGTAATTGTGAAAGTAACTATTATCTCTATAATATATCATTATTGTTGTCAAATGACATGAAGGGAACACTCATTACCTGTTATATAATTGTGAAAATAGTCTATATCATTCACTTATATTAGTGTGGAATCACATGAACGTAACAATCATTGTCTACACGATATTTTTTAAAGCAACGATTTGCTCTATTATTTGCTATAACATAAAAGTAAAATTCATCAATTGTTCAGCAAGATAATTGTTAAAGGAACTGTTGTCTCTAGTATTGACTACTGTTTGTGTAGAATGACAAAAACAACATTCATGATGCATTACCAGTAAGATACTTGTGACAATAACTGTTGACTCTATCATGTATGTTATAGTTGTGACAATAACTGTTGACTCTTTCATGTATGTTATAGTTGTGACAATAACTGTTGACTCTTTCATGTATGTTATAGTTGTGACAATAACTGTTGACTCTTTCATATTTTATATAGTTATGACAATAACTGTTGACTCTTTCATGTATGTTATAGTTGTGACAATAACTATTGACTCTTACATGTATGTTATAGTTGTGACAATAACTGTTGACTCTATCATGTATTATATAGTTATGACAATAGCTGTTGACTCTTTCATGTATGTTATAGTTATGACAATAACTGTTGACTCTTTCATGTATGTTATAGTTGTGACAATAACTGTTGACTCTTTCATGTATGTTATAGTTATGACAATAACTGTTGACTCTATCATGTATGTTATAGTTATGACACTAACTGTTGACTCTTTCATGTATGTTATAGTTGTGACAATCACTGTTGACTCTTTCATGTATTATATAGTTATGACAATCACTGTTGACTCTTTCATGTATGTTATAGTTGTGACAATAACTATTGACTCTATCATGTTTTATATAGTTATGACAATAACTGTCAACTCTATCATGTACTATTGTTTGTGAGGAAGACGCCAGTACACAAATATAAGTAACCTGGTTAGATATTATGCTGTCCACAGTGTACAGCTTTTTTTCCATTGAAGGAATTAAAACCGCGCATTACTGAAACACATTCTATCGACAAATGTTTGTTTTGTTTTAATGTGATCGCGTAATATCAATGTGTGACAAAGAAACGAGAAACCAATCAAGAAAAACACGACAGGGAACACGATACATTTACAACCGATACAATACCTGCATCAAACATCTTACGGTTTATTTGTACAAAGACGAGTTTACTTAAATTAGCAATCAGACACTTCTTAACACAGAAACGATAACCATAATGCTTTAAACAAAATACATTCAAGTGTATTTACACCCTTATAAATCACTTGAAGTGCTATGAACTATTTCTGTTAGTATTTTTACAATTTGTTTTGCTCAAGACGTTTCAATGTGGGATATATGTACTTGTCTTAATGTTCAGTATTGTCAAATTGTCAAATAACAACTCTAAAATTGAAACAAGAGTACAACATAATATCAACGAAGTGGCAAATCAAATGGGCAAATGGAAGTAAATGAAAATTGCACATGTTTTTTAGAATTATCTGTCAATTATTATTTATCTATAATAACAACGGAAAACGTTATACAGGCTGGATGTCCGTGCTGAGTCATAGACAGCTACCGATTAGTTGGACTTAACCCGTATCCATTAAATTCCTGCAACTTATCTCATAACCAGTTTGGTTTTCATTCAGCACTGACAAATTCATGGAGAAATATTGTTCATTAGAAAAACATTTGTCATTCAATTGTGTATTCTGGCGTCAAGTGATGCCGTTTTTTCTTTGTTACAAAGAAGTAGTCATTTCCTTTAGATATCCTTACATACGTCATAATAAAACTATTAATCAAAACAATTTTGTTTCACAGAATATTTATCTCTTCACACCATATACTAGTATCTTTCAGTTTACAATACAAGATGAAGTACTATTGTGCCCGCCTTTTAGACATTAACTGTTTAACACTCTTTCCCAAAATCGCAGCACTGAATTGATATTTTGATGGATTCATTTACTTACATGTATATCCACATCTATCTTCTAAGAGTATATCATAAAAGTGACGGCATTACGTACTAGTAGTTTGGGGTGTTTTAGATGCGTATGACAGTACACATACAATTGTAAATTAAATGTCACAGTTATGATCAATGTATTTTAATTTATCAATACAGTCTGTCAGATATGGGGTTCAGTTTATGATAACGCTCATTTGCCGAGCATCTACATGTAAGAGTGTATATCAAAATCCCCATGGGTCAAAATTGCCCTAGTATTCAAAATTCCTATTGCAAAAATGACAGGGTATTCAAAATCCCATTGGCAAAAATGACAGGGTATTCAAAATCTCCATGATGGGTAGCACAATCCCCTTACTCAGTTACTGTCTAATGTCATTTTGATCTCGTTGGTCTTTGCAGACAAATAAACACATGTTTTTATTTCTCTGGTATTTGTCATTAGGTGACAGCAAAGGTGTTGAGGTGGGGAATTAGTACAATTATAATAAATCGGACCTGTGAATAAATGTGGTAACCAACAGAATAAAAAGGCCAGATGCTAATATAAGTGAAATAAAAGACAAATTAAACAATGAGCTATTTCAATCATTTTAATTCATATATATGCAATATATTTAATTGATTGTGCTGAACTTCAAATTATAGATAATATAGAAAATGTTTAAAAACTGTTGATCATAATTATGGAATGAATTAGAGTAATAAATTCACTTTCCAGTACAATAATCATCTAAATCCATATATTGTATTCTTCCTTTTTACTGGGTTTTTCTACCCAGTAAGCCAAATGTTGTACATGTTTTGCACCATTTACTGCCAGAATAGTTCTGAAACATGTATTACTTATTTTGTGTCACTATTAGCAATATTTGCAAGAATTTCCAACATTTCAAAAGATTGACATGATTATTCAAAGTTATTATCATAATATATTTTAAGCCATTATGCAATGATTTTAATTAAGGGGCAGTCATGCAATGAATCTAATTGAGGGGTATTCAGTGACATGATCATTTAAATGACTGGCTATGTCATATAACTTTGTTTTTAAAAAAAAAAAAAATTCATCATGTGGATTTTGAATACCCTGTCATTTTGGCCATGGGATTTTGACTACTAGGGCAATTTTAACCAATGGGGATTTTGAGTGTCTCCCACATGCAATAAGACATTTTAAAATTGATAATGGCATAAATATTTCAATATGTTATAGTACATGGATGAATAATTGTATAACCATTTCAAATGGAACTATTTATGATAAAACTTAAAAAGAATCTTTTTGCACTTGAAGTTCAATAACTGATGAAATAAAGTACATAATAAAGTCAACTGTCTTATGTATTTCTACCATACATGAACACACTCATCCCGAATCATTTAGTTCTATATATGGTGTCTTACGCAGCTTTTAGCAATTTTTCAGTTAGATTATTGCGTTTCCTTAGTAAGTTACCAGTACTATTTGTCCATTTAACCTAACATCACCGAGTCAGTCGTAAACTAACCCAACAATCTTGAGGGCCAATAAGGGAAAATCATTAATTCCCGGCATTTATTAAGTCTTTCATATGACCGGCCGTGGACGGAACCTGCGACCGCCGCATCACAGACAGATGCTCTACAAACAATACCAACGAGGCAGACCTGTATAAATTAAAGACACCCTCTCCATACAGACCTTAACTTCGCTGCAGTAGCGATTGCTCGTAAAGATCAGTAGAATATCTCTTACATGTCGTCTCAGATTAATCTTTTCGTCAGTCAATCCAATTGTCCCCTTCACAATCATTACGTATCAATAGGGGAGATAACCACCCATATCAATAAACGAGATAGAGAAACAATGATTTCTCAGTATACAATATATAGGTGTATATGGTCCGTATCAATAGGGGAGATAACCACCCATATCAATGAACGAGATAGAGAAACAATGATTTCTCAGTATACAATATATAGGTGTATAGCGTCAATTCGAGACGACAGTTTAAGTAGTGTCGTCAGATCCAAAATATGTACAGCTAAGTATTTTGATTTCAATGAGAGTGATAATAGATTAACAGTGAACATGCACTTTTAACAGATCCTTTACATATTAACTATTCTCGATAGAATACAGTGCCTTTTGTAATACCATCTAATATCTAGTTACTCCATTTTACTAATCATACATTTAACACAAAAAAGCTTTATCGTGAAAACGCAGTATACAACACACTAAAGAACATCAACGGGTGTTATCATAATGCATATATACACAATAACTGTAAGGGATTCATATATTGTTTTTTAAAACTCTCAATTAACATTTGATGGAATGCATTTAAGTGCATTCCATATTGTTTGGTTGTAATGTTTGCTTTGGTCATATAGTGTTTTAGTTGTGCATATTGCTTCGATTTTGGGCGACGCTTTGCGAAAACTAACCAATGGAGGCATTTGCTACCAGTGTTAATAAGATCGAGATCAGACAGCGCATCCACGCAGTCTGATCTGTCTCTTGACTGTTCGCCAATTAGTCATATAAGGTTTCAAGAAAGGTCTTTACAACAGTATCGTTTTGCATACTTAGTATGAATGCACAGGTAAAGATTTTCACACACCTGTAACAACTACCTTACTGTTGGGTTTCCGCAAAACACCCATTCTTTAGTCTGTTTTAGGTTACGAGCATTCAATACAGGCAATTTGTCATTCGATAATTTTTTACTTTTAATAGATTTCCACAATGTGTCAAGGTGGAAGTCTAGACCGATGTTGACTTTCTGCCATCATTTAACGTTGTCTGTTTAATCTGTAGGTGTCCATTAGAAAATCTGGAAGATTAGAAAGTTTTTAATGGGTAAGCATTAGGCTTACATTTATTTGACGTTTTTCTCAAGAGACTTTCTAAATACATACAAGAACCCTATACAGCTATACACAAATTGTAAGAACCCTTTACGGCTACTCCATTTTAACCTACTGTTGGCTTTTCTGTGAAAGGTATATCTTGAATAATTTATTTGAAAATGATTCAACTCCGACAACATATTAAAGTTTGTGTAAAAAGTTGTCAAAGAATTGTATCTTTGTTCAGTATCTTTCGATACAAAAGTATGTCCTGGGTATATTATAACGAATAGACAACATTTTGAATGCTTGTTTTTGAAATATGTAAATGTCCAAGTGACAAAGACCTATTCCATACTTGTCTAATGAACTTGGTTTATATCTACTATGACGTAACATGTGTGTGTGTTGAATGTTAAAATCCATTTGTTCAAGGGACTGGTTGTATCATGCACTATCGGTTGAAAGTATGGGTGTCAACGGTTACCGAGTACTCGGTTTCTTGAATTAATAGCCGATTAATCGAATAACATACGGTTTACCGATTAACCGCTTAATCGTTGACATCTCTAGTTGAAACCGATGGAATATACATTTAACCATATTGAGTGACCTACATACTATATGGTGTGCGAGCGTAAAGTTAAGCCGTGGTCACACCATACGTAGTTGACCGTAGTGGGGAATGACCGTAGTCGGCCGTAGTTGAACGTATGAAACGTAGTTGAACGTGGTTACACGTAGATAACCGTAGTTCAACGTAGTATTGAACGTAGTTTGAACTTATGATTTGCCCGTAGTAAGCACATAATTTTTCAACATGTTCAAAAATTGGTTACGGTTAAGTACGTTGGTGTGACCCTACTGTGAGCGTAGTTTGAACGTAGTTGACCTTAGTTAACCGTAATTGACCCTACTTGAACGTAGTTCACACGTAGTTAAACGTAGTTGTCCGTAGCTACACGTAGTGATACCCTAGTTAACCCTAGCCATTATGCTCGAATTTACTTCACCGTACTTCTACCTAGTTGGCCGTATTTGACCCTACTTCACCGTAGTTCACACGTAGTTGTCCGTAGCTACACGTAGTGATACCCTAGTTAACCCTAGCCATTATGTTCGAACGTACTTCAACCTAGTTGACCGTAGTAACACTACGGCAGACTACGTTTCAAATGAACTACGGTCAACTACGTGCATGAACGTAAGTGTGACCATGGCTTTAGTGTGTTATTTGTCTATATTTAAAGGCACCTGTTCATCAATTTATATATCCTAAAGTTTAATTCAAAAAACTTAATTCTCTCCTATATGAATATTCATATTAACACTGAAGTAATGGGGCTTTAAGTTAATCAATTTAATTATCTACACAAGCGGATTAAAAATATACTTATATTATTTTTAATTGAAAAAACAAAACAACCTTTGGCAGTATATGTAAGACAACAAAGGGAATAGATAAACGAATCGCCTTTCACAGACAAATGCTGTAATAGTATTAAGTCAAAGAGAATCCTATAACAAAGACCATTCATCTAGTTCAGTCACTTTTACATGAACTTTTAATAGGTTCTCACCAAAAGATAACATAGGGATCTATTCAGATTTATCTAAAAGAAGGTACTCAAACTAATCACTCAAACTACAGTTTTAAGTAGTACACACCCGAGTGTTCGGCGTCTTGGGTAAAACTGGATTAATAGGATTGTGACCGTTTTGAACTGAACCATTGACTTTCCAACAATATTAAGACATTAAGAGGACTTTTATCAATGCCCGCATGTGATTTATTGTATTACATTACTAGGTCTTGCTTCTGCTCTGTAATCCGTCTCGTGGTAATTCATAAAGATTACCTCGTAGCACTAACTGTATTTTGCCAAATTAAATCTCCGACAAGGGAAGCTACGTAGATGTACAAATTATTCGTTTCTCCATTATTTTGTTAGGGCCTTGACATGCTATAATGATATAAAATATCTTTAAGATGCGTTCTTATGTGTTATTGACTGGATGTCTTTACGCTTTCACATATAGAATTACTCTGCAGCAAACGAATTTGAAAACATCCAGGCTAAACGAATGCAATTCTTTAACAATGAAGTATTTATATATGGATAGATAATACATGATCGTCACAACGGAGGGATTTCTTATACGAACTGATTTACTTGGATACAGAAATAGCAAATATGACTAGTATGTCGCATAATGAGGCAATTTCCTTGTATTACCGGTATGTGCAATGGTTTCTTTATTAAATTTTCGATTGATTATAATAAATGTAACCGTCACATACACCGGATTCAAACTTGTCACCTTCCAATTCATTTAAACGTACAATTATGTTTAGTCCGTCCTTAAACCAGCATAAGTGTTATGTTTGTGTATATTGTTTTATAGCCAGATATTTATGCCATGAACTATAATATAAGTACACGATTTAAAGCCGACTGTTCACTGTTAGTGGCTATGTTTGACCGATTGAAACATCCGTGTACCGTTGTTGATTCAACACATTATCATGGGATATAAATACAAAGGTTTTGCTTGCATTACTGAAACAGGAACATGAACCCTTTCCGATAGTTAAACCCAAATCGCCAGACCCGACGTGTATATGAGCGAAAAACCCAATAGCGTGGTCTCTACAAATTGAACTGGATTATAATGTTGAACTTGAGGACATATTTAAATATCGCTAAAGTTAAAGTAATTCCAATCAAAATTTCAAGTATATAAACAATGCTTTCCAAGTAATCTTATAATCAAATAAAACTTTAATTTTTTAACATCAACTCTTAATCCATTCTCGTTTAAATCTTACTTTGCCCGTTTACAGAAATAAGCTGGTAAAACAACTGCCTATTAATCTTCGTGACATTTTCAATTAATGTTTTTGATAGATCTACGTTCTGTGATCAAAGGAATACAATACATAATTGTTACTTTAAATATGAGTTTATCTCCATACAATATACACTAAAGATGTCTTATGAATATGCAGATACTTCAAATTGTGACAGTGGAACCGTTCTACAATTACCGGTTGATGTGCCGCTAGTTTTTAAAGTACATGTACTTGAGCAGCGGAAACAATTCATAAGACATTTGAGACATGTTTAGATCCATCTGTTCAGAAGTATCCATTTAGATCCTTAGCATGGATTGCACAGACAGGTTTTTTTCCTCACATGAAATAATTACGTAAAGGTTCGTTTTCCTGGAGCACCGTTCCTTTGTATCTAAGAAATGGCTAAATAATGCCCGTAAAAGATAATTGGATTCGAACTCTTAAATGTGTTCAGGGATGTAATAGATCTGTCCCTTCTCTTGGCTATTACTTTTTTATGTCAATATATAGGTCGTCGTGAATGATAACACTATGTTTTTAGACTCGGCACGAATTACATAAAGTATTATTACGGATTGAAATCAGTTTGTGGAATAAAAGCCTGTTAACTAATAAGAACCACTGATTGGTGCTTTAACATATTCAATAAACAACATTTATCCCAGCTAAAAAGTACATGACGACATTTTTTCTAAATGTTCATATATTATGCATACAACAACTTAACAACTTAATATGACTGTGGTGAAGTCAGGACAGAAAGGATTACGGTTGTCTGAAGGAATGTGAAATAGGATAATACGCAAACTGCATTTTAATTTTCATTATTTGTTGCATGACGTGTAAATATATCTATCCAATGATGCAATATCTCAAACAGCTGGCGGTGGGTCCAATAGCAAAGTAGACAGGGCAATCTTTCATGCAATCTACATACTTATCATTGTTTTTATTTTCCGGTACCACATGTACTACCATCCCCTACTATACACATTTTCATTTTTCTAGAGACTGACCAGAAGGTCAGCGACATCGCTTATTGAATGTAGCCGATCTTTATACCAGGGGGACGATAGTTGTGCGCCTCGCCAGTAAAGTCGTTCTTCTTTGCTTCCATCAAACCTTGTCTGAGTCCTTTTACCCTATGCCATTTCATTTCGAGTTACACAATGTGGTAAGCTCATCTGATTTGAAAAGTCAATGTGCATACTACCAACTGTGGTTAACTCTGACCTTGATCGTTACATTTGACCACGTTTTGAGAGAAAACCTTTTGACACAAAGCATAAAGGCATCGTATATCAAATAGTCATGTGCATTGTGTTTTCACATTCTATTTGATACTGTATGCATTTTGTCTAAGAAACAAACAAATAACATGTCATCAAAATTACGCCAGATCTTCAGCGTGTCTCACAACCTTCAATGATATTTGAACACACATCAAAAAGCCTACCCAACTCCACTCCCTGAATTATGACTGCTATACAAATTGCACGTCTGCCAAGCGTCCCGCTCCGCTTCGTAACAGCCTGCACGCAATAATCACTCCCAAAATATCCTCTCTCTCACTACTTCTATTTCTTTTCAATAGGCAGGGCCACCTCGGTAACAATATGACGTTAATTCAAAGGTATGTAGATGACATCCGTGCATGTGCGTAGCATGAACGCTGGTTGATATTATGTAACAACTTTCCCAGGCACTATTTCTTATGCTTTTGGAATTGGAGATCTTCAGATGAGGGTATATGGTGGAGCAAAATGTAAAGAGAAAGCTTTTCTGTGCCATATAGTGTACGCTAATGAGCATGAAATTACCATATTAGGTATACATATGCAACTTCAGAAGAGGGTTTGAAGCGGATCGAATTTAAGTTGCGATGACATTGACTTCTGACACTATTTAAACAAATACAATTCTGTACCATATATCATCTGCTGAGGCATCTAGATATACTAAATATAGGTAAAAATGATTGTAGTGGCATCCCCTTGTCCCTGTGGGTTGCGGGGAGAGCATTACGACTATTGAGATGGAAACTCATGGAGTAAAAAGCAAAGGGTGAAAAACAGTATCCCGTGAAGACCAGTTTCTCTTCACGAAATAAATGCAAAGAGGTCAATATAACCTTTTGGAAAATTATTATTTTACTTCTGTAATGCTTTAAATGAGCTTTCTGCAGAGGTTTAAATAGTTAATTAAATTGTTCACCCAGAAAATGCCGTGATATGATTGATGTACTGTTGAAAGCAGTAATCTACACTGTACACAAACACTGTTCATTTAAAATACCGCCGGAGGAATATCTCGTTAATAATACGTTTTTTCTTTTCAAATAACCTATTATATTAGACCGAGTATAATAGGTCAATGATTAGCAATTCAATTCCTTCTTACTTGCCTGTAAATCAACAGGTTTCAACCCTCAATTACCACACTTTCTTCAATATTTACAGGTAGAACACACACTGTCATTGAAAAGAGTTACCTCTCAGCTAAAAACTGATCCCTAAACAAACGTGTGTCAAGTATTATGCAAGAAAGATTTCACTCCGCGAAAATTGTTTCTTTTTCATTATGCACGAATGTCAAGTATTCAATGCACTCTGGTAAAGATGTTCACTCATTTCTAGGCAAACACTTTTTCCCCCATTAGTTGGCTGTAGATCAGTCTGTCCGCGGATATGTATTTAGTATACGTTGACGTTATATTTACGCGAAAGTTGTTTGTGTGCACTAGTCTTTAAGAAAATATAGATATTCGATATATATCGCTACTATAGTGTTCTGTGCAGAACGGGCTTGCGGTTCTTATGAACTCATGCGTACGACACGCATGCAACTGTAATAAGTTGTTCACATGCTACAGGAGTCTGTCTGGCTGAAAAAACGATTTAACGTTCTTTATCAAAATTGGTGAAGGCACAGACTTGTATAAATACTACGTGTTGTCCCATATTCCTTAAGCTAATTATTACCTTGGCTAGGGTAAAGGAATAATTACCTCATTTATTAACACATTGGAAAGTCAGTAGGTCATCTGAAGATACTTCAGAATCCTTCTCACATTGTGGCGCATATTGTAGCCGTGTTAAACGATAACTAAAAACTATTGCATACATGATACTTTACCTTCTATTTTCCATGTGATAAAAGGATGCAATATCAGTCCATATGATTCGCTTTAATGTTGCACGCAATGATATATTGCACTCATATCTTTTTCAATTGCTGGTAAGGACGGAACTATTTCCACACAGTAACGTTACAGAGAGCTCCCATTCACCATTTGATGATATTATAGAGACCAGCTAACAATTTGTACCACATCGTTTGTAAATGACACGCTGTGATAAATCCATAGACATACACAAAACCTTATCCGGTCTATTCATAGCGCCATAGACGTACACAAACCCTTATCCGGTCTATTCATAGCGCCATAGACGTACACAAAACCTTATCCGGTCTATTCATAGCTGTAGCTGAGTGCAAAATGTGTAAATACTTACGTAGTTTCCGACGTAATAATGTGACGTGCTTTTCAATGACATCGGTAATTGTAGATGATATAGACCTAGTTGTATTTGATAGTCGTTGACGGTCTTTATAAGTTTATCTCAATTACAGATGACCAACAAAATCAAGGGGGATTTAATAACTACTTGGATGAATATGCGAATGATTGTTTTAACGGTGGGTTTTCTGATAATGTGTTTTTCGACGCAAACTAGAAGATGTGTGTTCGCTTTACTGAACATACTGTGCGGTCAAAAGAGGCATCTTAATCGTAATATAGAAAACAAATATCCACGCGTAAATACCAGAATATGATAATACATGCGTTATTAATGAAATCCACTGTTAGGAAATTGTGTCGACGATTCAATTTCGAGTGAAACCAAATGGGGAACAAACATTGCAGCTCGTTAATTCATATTTTCCACGACCCACGCCGGAAAGGACAATAATTGGGCGAAATATCGTAAATATTAATTTATCAAAACAATTCAAAGCAATTGTTAATTTTCTAAATGCTTGAAGGGTTTTAAACACACACAACGACACATTTTAAAAAGCCAATATCAAAGTTTACAATAAAAAGGTTTTGCATGATTATTGGAAACTATTGTGTTTGGACACATTGCTAGGGTGGAGTTCTGCTAGAGCTGTTTAGATGGACAGTAACGTGTCAGTATAAATGTAAAAGAGTCTAAACCAGTATGTGTTCCAGTTGTGTTAAGCTCAAAGAACATTGCATTTGCTGATCCTTTTCTCAAAATGCCCCCTCGTTTTCAGAGAGTTTGACAATAGCATTAATTGTACTTTCGTTTGACAAAATGTGTTGAGGTTGTATTTAAACCCACCAAAACCTTATATGTGTAGTTCCTGTTCACACAATTTCCCGGGGAGGTACCTTAGACCACATTCACCAAGAGAGAGGTGGCACACCCTCCAACAACACCTACCCTATTGAGTTAATCGAATTTTGTCCACGCTACGCCTCTGCATCCTGTCGAATCGAAGCATAATTTCAAAATGTATCTAATTAAACCCTCATCTTTATCTATGCAATTTGTAGATGGTATCATGCATGTATTCCTTCGTAAATCTCAAGTTACACGAGATGTTCTTAAAACAGACATTCATTGAATCGTGTCTATTTTATTCCGTCTTAAAATTCTACGTCGTCTGCTGCATATTGTTTGTATATACGAACGGGCTTAACAGCTTCAACATGGTTTGAACTCCATTGTTTAATGAGGTATTTCTATGCTGGTTTACCTCATTGACGCTTTCCACGGTCCTCATTCTCTGACTATACATGTTCAAAATATCCTGACGACAGATGTTAAGATGTTAAGAAAAACAACCCGATGTCATTCAGAAGAACATTTTTAAACCTGACTGTGACATATCAGGGGTCTTTTTCTTATTGATTTGAATAACGAAATGTAATATTGTTTACATAACATTGTCAGAGATGTACCTCTACCACGCTCCAGCATTCAATTTGAAGTGACTCTACTGCAAAGGATAGATTTCGTCCGACATGAATCATTTTAATTCAATAATAAAACAAAATTACATAGATAGGAACATGATGCTGTTCTTAGTATGTTTATACTATTTTAATCGTTCAAATAGTAGAATAAAATTCCAAAATGTAATGATCATATATTCTGACATTCAAAATTATTGACGACAAAATTGATAAATTTCAATTTAAATAATACTTATTAACAAAGAATCCAACATATTATTTCAAATAACTTTAAGGAACTAAATATTTGTTATTTCATGAACAAACCCTCAAATGATGAGTACGTGCATTCGAAAATGCACCATAAAGCATCTATGTCCAATGTAGGTTCGAGTCAGCATCTACGCCGTCTTATCACATATAAGAACACGATTTAAGGAAGATTGTGTAAATAATAAGTGAACTGTGGATACCTTGATCAGACTGCGTATGCACAGGCTTATCTGGACATACACTGTTCTCTAAAGCCAACTTGTATATTTTCCCATAGACGAGATATTATATACCCTTGAAAAAATTAAAGATTGAAAACGGAAAATGTTACCATTAATTTGCAGGGAAAAAAAATCTTAAAATAAAACACATCGATTAAACACACGCCAGTCTGACGAATCTGCTGATCCACATGGAATTGTATTTGGTTATAGGCTTAATATTTAATTGTATCCTGTTGTATTGCTGTTAAAGCAACAGTGAATCACGTCAAAATGAAAACCAATCTTCTGAGGTTTGGTATTTAATCACAATTATCATGCGATTGAATAATGTTACGATCCTGTTATAATTTTAATAGATTTCAAGATGTTCCTTGGGCTATTTAATTATTAAAATAAAAGATCCAGACCAGACAAGAGGTGCAGATTGCTATGTGTCTTTGCAGGACGCAAGTTCTGGAAACTCGCTTTTCCCATAAAGCGGCTTACTTATTGCATTATCTTTTGTTTTAGTTTTTGTGTCGCATGGCTGTAAGGCAGACAGACATTGAGGAATTGCTTCACCGTAGTATGTGCGTCCGTCCTTCTGTGTAGATGCACGTTCGATGTCGAAACCATTCCATAACCGATTCAGCATTTCATTTCCTTAGTGGTATTTCTCTTATTTATAAACAATTGGAGCACCACCTAAGGGAAGAATCGTAGGGGCGCCGCGTTCGTCCATCTCTCCGTCATACCGTGCATTAATTAGTCATAGTTTCGTAACTGTTTGGAAGATTCAATTAAAAGTTAGTTTCAACTTACATACCATGTGATCAGGGAAATGGAATAATACAAGGAACAGAACTCACGCCTGCTTAATTTCGGATTAATCTCTCCCTTTTCTGATCCATATACGTCCATGTTCTTGATTAATATCAATGCATCAAATTCAAATTTGGTTTGTAGGTAGCTTGTCCCCTGCAGATTTGCGATGCAAGAATTATAATGCTTGACTGCTTATTTTGGAAGTTATTTCCCTTTTCCATGTTTGAGTATTTTTGGACAATTTTATCAATAAATGTTCAATGTTTAAACATCATACTTGGTTGTGCAGCGCGCACTATCTATGACTCTAGCACGTATAGTTGTGAAATAATCCATGTGCGCGCTGTTTTGTTCAATAATGTTATGTTATTATCAACCTTTCGCAGGCGACCCATTTTTTCGAAGTCACATATGGAAAAGATTTCTTCATATTATTTTGATATCTGTATTTTACTTACATTTAAAAATCAAACCGCCAATGGCACTGTATTGGCGATCGTATGGAAAATCCTGCAAAGTAACAAACAGTATATCGGTGTAGGGCTTGCGATTTTCAATAATAGTGCACCCTGGTGCGGGTCAATTTGAGAATGTATCAACCCTGCATCTTTTGACAGTAGAATAATGTTAGTTTGCCAGAATGTTGTCTTGGTGATTTTTTTATTTACGTTCTGAAACTGGTCATGATGTGTTCAAAATAAGGCCATTCCAAATTTATGAAAAAATCTAGTTGTACTCGATAGACTATCGTTTTAGCTCATTAGAATGGCTATTTGTAATCTAAATTGTTCGGTTAATCACATGTTCATCACCAGGTCGCTAGGCCATATTAAGATAAAATATGTTATACACTTTAGAAATGACAAAATTATCAAGAAAGGAGAGAAAACAGTATCCATTAGTTTGGTGTTTGTTTCAATGATGTCCGATATTAAACAGGTCTGTTCAATTTAGTCCCTTCACATTGCATGATTGAGGGTTGCCAGAGACATATAGACACAGTGTATTTATATGTCTCTGAGGTTGTTAAACTGCTTCGAAAAATTTGAGTTCAAGAAACACAAAACATGCACAAAAAGCACAATTTCCCTATTTGCCAAACTGCTCAATTTATAAAAATATAGGCATATAATATAATGCTCGATCTCCAAACTAAATTAGGCTACACTTTCGGCATTGATTGCTAATTGACTCTAGAACGTGCAGACGTGTATACATAACGTGTGTACACACTGACATCGTGTGTCCTTTAAACCTTTGTAAACCAGTCTTATCATCTAGACGCTTTCATATATTTAAACAACTACAAAATAAAGCGTTTATAATATTGAGATTTAAGAACACCAGTCTCGTGAGCTATTTATAGAACCTTTTGGAATTTCCAGAATTGAGTATCATCAGAGTTATTTGCAAGGCAGAACGCGCAATGATAGTTATTATCTGCCCAATCATGACGAAGATAATATTTACATATTTTAACTCTATGTAGATAATGTCTCGATAAAACTCAAATATTAGTAACAATCCGGTACCAAAGTAGCACTGACATAGTTATTATTAATCGCGTCTCTGCATCAATGATGGAACTATAATGGATGTGAGTAAATTAATTGGTTTGCAGTAAGGAAAATAAATATCAACGGGCTTTTCAAAACCGACTATGTAAATAGTTTTCGTTGTTGTTGTTTCTGTTAGCATTGTGGCGATTGCCAGACCAATCGCCACACAAATTGATGCAAACTAATGAAATGTAGTTGTTTTGAGGTTTTGCCTTACATAGATACGGACCCCACGCATTAAACAATGTGTAGTTAGACGTCTTTGTTATCGTAAAAAGGTGACATGAATTACAGTGCCGAACGGTTTATCTTTATTCATCCAATTGATGCTCCAAAACACATTACGTTGTTGTTCTATGTATTGGTTTCAAGCCTAGTCTACGGTGTGTTTTTTCCAGATACTATATAGTCTGATTACCTATAATGATACAACAAACAAAGTACTACAGAATGTGCTCGCCGTGCATTCATTGACAAAAACTGTCCTATTCAGACCTGACTTACGCTTTTTATATCTCATTTGACTGGTAATGATTCATTGTAAAGAATAAGCTGACATCCGCACACGACCTAGCAATCCGTCTTGGGATAATCGGAAACATTTTCCTCTATTGCTTATCTAATATGGCTTGATTAAACTTCCGACATGGGAGAGAAAATAGATGGGTAGACCATTTTATTCTCCATTATTTTGTTAGACCAATGGCAGTTTTTATCATGATATAATACATCCTTTAGCTGCGTGCTCAAGCGTCACTAATTGAACACTTAGACGATTTCCTCGAGTCGTGTCAGAACTACGTTTAGCGAATAATTGGGATTATTGTAACTCTATAAACATACGTATAGACTGTACGTTATCCTTGTATCTGTCTGATAGAACATAAAATAGATGTTATGTCAAAATTAAATACAGCGTATTAGATATACTCCTTGTAGTAAACATATATAGGAGCAATGTTAATTACAGGCCTTGCTTGATGCAATGTTGCAATAGAAACTAATGAGAAAGCATTATACGGTCTCGATTGGTACACTTTATTATTTGACTACACTGGTTTTATGACTGTAAGGTATTTCGATTAATTATTTGAACGACAGTATTAGCAGCGTCTAGCAATTTTTGTCTTTTATATCAACTGATACTGAGCCGTCCCGCGATATTTGCCACTGCGCATCACAGCTGCGCAACTTTGACGGGTGCCAGTGAATTCATAACCTGTATATATTTTGGTGAATTCGTACCCTGGTATAAGTGAATTCGTAAGCTATCGTAAATGTTTATGTAACCTTTGTAATTTTTACATTTATATTGCAGGATTTGTGTTTACAAAATATTTTTTATTATATTTTGATGTAATATTATTAATAAATAATTAAAAAGTTAAAGATTACGGCCATAAAGTTGGCAGTTTTGTGATAATTAACGAAGTGTCAGTTCTTAATTAGGTGTGAGATACACTACAGTTTAGTTTCAATGACAATGAGGCATGACCATAGAACATACAGTTTGTGTTTGTAGAGTAGTTTCACTTTTGTTTGAGTTGTGTGTTGATAACTTTCAGATTTGTGTGATCATCAGATGCCATATCGATATGATGTGATCTAACGGGTCAATAATAATGCAAGTTTTAATTATTTGTTAGTCTTTCACATATATATTTCTGTATATTGTTCCAAAATACATATCTAGTGTACCTGTATAATTTGAATGGGAGTTTACCTACAATCATATAATGGGGGTAGGGTTGTACAATAACGCATAGTTTTTTTTAAACCCATGGAAACCTATCCTTTTTTAGCTCTTTTTACCTCAGTAAGATATGGAGAAATGTTTATGATTCATTTAGTTTGAATTAGCAACGGTCAAATTATCTTTATTACCCTAAAAGTGGAAACAATTGCTCCAAAAGGCGCCCCAAACATTGTGGCCGGTCTGACTTGTTGGCCTCATAAATGTTTGATTATATAGTATTCTGTACAATTATTGATGCCTTTCCAGATGCACATACATAGAACACCAAATTGAACAGGAATTAGCCCCAGAAAAGACTTGGAAGTTCAAAAAATGTATGCATACAAGCCAATTTGTTATTATTTAGACTTACAATAAAATGCTCGAAAATTTGACTAAAGTTGACTAAATCGTCGTTTCCAAAGGAAAAATCTGGTTATTAGTTTGGCAAAGTCGGCGGGCGGGCGGGCGTCAACTTTCCTTGTCCGGACCATAACTTTGCCATGCATAGAGATATTTTCAAATAACTTCGCACAAACATTCACCATATCAAGACGATGTGCCAAATGCAAAAGAAATATCTGTAGATTCAAGGTCAAGGTCACAGTGATAAGAAATAGACTTTAATTGAACTTTTCTTGTCCGGACCATAACTTTGTCATGCATAGAGATATTTTCAAATAACATGGCACAAACATGCACCATATCAAGATGATGTGCCGAATGCAAAAAGAATATCTGTAGATTCAAGGTCAAGGTCACAGTGATAAGAAATAGACTTTAATTGAACTTTTCTTGTCCGGACCATAACTGTGTCATGCATAGAGATATTTTCAAATAACTTGGCACAAATATGAACTATATCAATATGATGTGTCTCATGCAAAACTTTTGTCTGTAGCTTCAAGGTCAAGGTCACAGTGACAACAAATAGACATCAGTTGAACTTTTCTTGTCCGGACAATAACTTTTTCATCCATAGAGATATTTTCAAATAGCTTGAAACAGATAGACACCATATCAAGACGCTGAGTCATATGCACAATGTCTGATCTGGGTCCGAGGTCATGAAACTTACTCAATTTGAGCATGTTAACATAATTATTACTATTGTAGTTACACACTTAGATTACAAGGCTAGGAAATTGGCTCGTTGCAAAGTAGAATTCAGTTACAAACTTAAAGTAGATTTTTTTTTCTTCCAAACTTCCTCAAGCTAACAGAGCTGTTTTTAGTTTGAGCATCATGCTCAAACTAAAAATGCTTCGTAACCATGGCGACAAACTCCAAACATTGATTTTATTCTCATCGTTGGTTTGTAATTTCAACCTATTTTGCAATGAGCATATTTCATAAACTTGTAACACAAGCATCTAACTTCAACAACAATATTTCTATTACATCTCAAATTGAGTAAATTTCATAACCTCGGGCCCTGGATCTAGTCTGTTTGCAAAGGCATAAACGCGTTACTATCAAGTAAAGGGTTAAGGCAGATCACTGATTATCAACCTGGCATTAGGGATCCTAAAATGTGGCTGCTTACAACAAAAGGTTGCTTAATATACTAGTATACTTAATACTCTACACAAAAATCTATCTCGGTGACCTATATATATATATTTCATATTAATTGTTCGCATTTTGGAGAGGAATACATAGTCCAAAGTACACGAGCTCATCAACGGTGTATCTATTTAGTAGCATATGCCTTTAGCTCCGCTTACGTGATGCCAATGCATTTTAAATGATTCCAGGCCAGAGAGTTAAGAAGGTCTCGAATTGACAGAAACACGGCTCATATGTAAACATGTGGAGAACTCCACTTTGTGTTATACCTTTATCAAAATATTTATGCAAGTTTTAAAAGTATTGCTCTCGAAAAATATTGTCGTGTATAAGTACCAATTTAAAGGCCGAATTTAACAACACAGATACAGTTCATAAGTAACTGTTTTAACATACAGTACATTAGTTTGTATATTTAAAGATAACTAAGATGACATCCTAATTCGAAGCATCTTATTCACACGGGAAACATTAAAGATTTTCCGATATAACGTCAGTTTGACCGATTGCACACGTGGGGAAAGTGTCCATTTACGAAGACGAAAAGGACGCTATTTGGCTAAATCTAAGCATCATCTAGGGAAACTTTGTCAACTATACTGGTTGATTTGACTCTTCTCAGTAGTTAGTATACATGTAGCGTCTATCGTCAACAGATGTAATAACAGCAACAATAATGTTGATATAAAATAATACGTTTTATTCAATTGAATTCCTGTTACTGGAGATACTAAAATAATTCGACAATTACCAATATCGAAATATGTCGGCATGATACACTGTAAATGTAAATATGTATATTTGTCAGCACAATATTCCGCTTTCTTTCGCACATTTCTATGTAAACATTGCCTGCTTGAATATGAGCTGCGTAAAGAAAATATGGGTTTCCGTTACGGGATTGTAAATAGGCGCAAAACAGAAGCATTTAGGTTCAAAATGACTATGTGTGGATCATATAGAAGAATGCTGGGACTTATTGAAATTATATGTAAATAAAAGCTAAAGTATTTTGAGAAATTAATTTACATAAAATGTGGAATTAATCAAAGAAGGAAAAAACATTCCCTGTGATATGTGTATGCTCATTCTGTTAAACGTTATTGTAGACGCAGTCTTAAATGAGTTGTCTTATATTTTAGCTTCATTCTTCGTTGGATGTAGGAGACTAATTTGTTTTCCTATGGCATATACTTTACTATGTGAACATTTATTTAACGAGAGGTCATCATAAAATTAACTGTATTTCCATCTTCACATATACATTGAAACCAAATATCAAAAGTGTGTATTATGGTTTATTTGTTATGTAAGGGGTATCAAAACAAATAGGTATGCTTAGTTGGCTATACATATTTTCTTCCGGATCAGCCTAAGCATGCCACACAGGCGTACCCGAATATACACTTTTCGCCTCCAGTGGAATTTTTCATTTTAAATGGAAAATCCTCTGAATATTGCGCTATCACAGTAGTCAGTATTATTTATGTGTGGATATTAAATTTACCCCACCTCTTTTATTTTTCACGTCGATTTAAGCACTTAAGCCGTTCATTTTACTTATGAATTAACTGTCATTGTCACTTAAAATTCCTAAAAGATCAGTATTTAAAGTTCTACCTAAAGCTTTGATATAACTTAAAGACGTATGGGCATAAAACTAGCTGGGCTACATTTTCAAATGTATCAGAATCGAGAAAACCAACATTATGGACTCTGCGTAATGTATCGACCGAGATAAGCGCATGATAATCCGGGCTGACACATTCTGTCTCAGGGGGGATAGAAGTATAGAGTAATGATTCCTGAAAGCAGAAAATCTACAGAAGACGAAAAGTGTCTGATCCGGGTCGATACTTAACGCAGAGTCCACAATGTTGGTTTTCTCGTGGAACGGATCATATAAAATATCCGCGAACGGTGGGACTCTGATGGTACTATGAGGATGAGTCTTCACTGTACGCAGATACATTAAATCCTAAAATCGGTAGACTATATTTTTAAGCTATGAGTTCCTAGGTCCAATATGAAACGACATAAGTTCGATGTAGCTATTTTTCACCGAGCCGTCTCGCGAGAAAACCGACATTGTGGACTCTGCAAAAAGTATCGTCCCGGATCAGCTTAGGCATGCCACACAGGCTTACCCGGTATACACTTTTCGCCTCCTGTGGATTTTCTGTTTCAGGAATCATTACTCTTTACCTCTATCCCACTGAGACGGAATGTGTCGGTCCGGATCAGTCTGCGCAGGCTGATCTGGGTCGATACATTACGCAGAGGCCATAATGTTGGTTCTCTCGCGGGGCGGCTCATTTATAGAGAATGCTTAGAGGTACACGTTCTAGGATGTAGCTTCGTCATAGATCTTTTTCCAATTAACGTGAACACCTCTGAAGGTATCGTTACGACCTGCTTGTCTCGTTGGATGAAATGCTTCTTTAGGGTTTTGAAAATCTAATCTAATACGGATGAAGTCTTCGGTCGATGGCCATTTACTTAAACCTGCTCTGACTACGGAGTCAGGATTGAAGTAGAAGCAAGGAAGAGAGGAAAGAAAATACATATAAAATGTCGGATAATTTTATCAGAAATAGGATATTCTGTCAACATAATATTACACTACAATATTAAATTGATCCCAACAATTAACACATAATATCTACTTTTATGACATAAAATATTTTCATCACATTCTTGATTTGTTTAACCAATATTCACAAAGTGGGATGAATTTTTAAATTTGATGCCAATTCGTGTTTACCATGATAACGTGTGTCGCGTCAGGCAAATTGAGGTTTCAATGTGGAATCACTAATAGTATCATTGTTGAACACGTCTAACACGTCTAGGTATATTTACAATATAGACGGACGTTAATGATTATATAGGTGAAATCATTGATAGAAGCAATGTTGTACATTTACTATGGCTATACGTCTATGCAGTATAGGTTATTGCATCTGTATGGGAACACATTTTGTTGGACGAGTTCCTTCGGCTGAGAATAATTTTGATATTGGCTGTTTAAAATCTGTCGTTGTGTGTGTGTTTTAAACACATCGAGCATTTAATAAAATTAACAATTGTTTTGAACTGATTTTGATAAATTAACATCATTTACGATTTTCAGCGAAATCATTTTCATTTCGATGGTTGCTAGGGTCGAGTTAAATTTAAATTTAGGCCGCCATTTTAGTTTCCCATTTGGATTCGACTCGAAATTGAACCGTCGACAAAATGATATTTAATGATGTTCCTAACGGTGGATTTCATTAAGACCCCGTGTATTTTTACGCGTGGATATGTGTGTTCTTTAGTACGATTTGGATGCCCCCTTTGACCTCTCAGAAAGTTAAGTGAGGCGAACACACATCTACAAACTTTGAATGATGACAAAAATAATCTGAAGACCTACCTTTAAAACAATCATTTACTTATTCATCCAAGCAGTCGTTAAATCCCTCTTTATTGTGTGTTCATGTGTTATTAAGATACACGTATAATAGATCGTCAACGACAATCAAAACAACTTTATAGCATATATTGATCTACACGTCACACTATTACGTCAGAAACTACTTTACAATCACAGCTAACTATGGAAGCCCTGGAGGGCAATTTTGACTCGCGACTAATGACTTGCGACTTTTAACTTGCGACTTTTGACTTAAGTCTTATGACTTGTGACTTCTGAGTTATGACTTGTACCTTTGTTAATTAAATTTCGATAACAAATTGCTGAATGCTGGCGGTTTGTACAGTTAATACTGGTAAACCGCTAGGTAGGCTACTATAAGCCTTGGTTATCCCTTTGAAGCTTTAAAACTCGGTCATATGCGTCAAGAATTATGCCACCATGTCAAGTAACAGATAACCTTCTAAATCCCTGTTTTTTTTTATAGAACTGTTTTAGCTGAATTATACCGACCAAGAGCGTTTCTGTTTATACAGCACATACCAAGTTTGCGGTCAAGGGTTTGATACTGCAGTAAAAGGAAAACATTCATTTACAACAAAATGCAATGCTTTTATTTTCAGTAAAATTATTCAGATCCTCTATTAACATGAAAGGAAACAAAAACAAACATATACAATAGATCAAAACACAAAGAACAGTTCTCGGGAAAGTCATTAGACATGCCATGTTCAGCAGACTACACATTATCCATCTCTTTAGTCATTCTAAAAGGTTGATGTTCAACTAGTAAGGTATTATATGAGACGCATGCAGCTTATGGTCAATTTTAAACATGTTGGTATATATTCAGAAAATATGATCTTATCCACGATATATGATATAGATCTACATTCCAATGCAAAATTCTACGGATTTATGTTTATATGATTATCTATACAAAATGTTTAAATGTTTAATTGTTAGGCTAACAGTTACGAATAAATATAGAAAGAAAATAACTATGCATTATATTCTTATCCAATTGATCAACTTATGTGTACTGAAAATACAATCTTTTCGCAATATGTTCATGCAAGTTGCACAACGCAGTGCTAAATGCTTCTCTTCTATTTTGCGTTTTGAAATTGACTATATGCAAATTGACTAGATTCGTTCATGACGTTAATGACGTCACTTTAATGCTCAGTTTTGACGTAACGTCATTTACGTCAGGAGCCCGGTTTTCGCAGATTGGACCACATATTTGATTTGTACTTTTTTCAAAGTTGTCGAGCTGGACAGACATTTGCCACTGTGAAAGACATGAAACATGGGTCGATATTTGGCTCGCAAAAGATACAAGTAACACGCTTAGGTAGTTTGTGACTTGCAATTCATAATTAACGCCGACCAATTCAGCAAGCTATTTGACAAGCTACTTGTGACTTACAACTTGTAACTTACAACTTGTGACTTACAGCTTATGACTTACAGCTTGTGACAAGCTACTTGTGACTTACAACTTGTGACTTACAACTTGTGACTTACAGCTTATGACTTACAGCTTGTGACTTACAGCGTGTGACTTACAGCTTGTGCCTACATCTTGTGAGTCATGGAATTAAAGTAATATAAAGACACTGAACGAGTGGAAAAGGTAAAATCTAAACATGTGACATGTAAGTCGCTCACCTGAGAAAATTGCTATCGCTGCTATACAGTTCTATATAAAAACCAATGTCCCCAGGGGCGAGCCTGATTTTAACCCCAAGGGCATAATTTGAACAATCATGGTAAATGACGACTAGAAGCTGCTGCATATAAAATATCTAAGCTCTAGGCCGAACCGTTCAAAGATTTTTAAACCTATATAATGAAACTCTACAGTCGATGAGCCCGACACAATTTGATACATGTAGACAGGGCACGCATAATTTACAAGTAACTCAGAAACATCGACATCCTCAAATGAGGACTCTCACATATAGTATAAACAAGAGGGCCATGATGGCCCTAGTTCACTCACCTGAATTATACAATGTACTTTTTGACCCATCATGACCCATGTTCAAACTTGACCTACATATCATCAAGACAAACATTCTGACAACGTGTCAACATTCTAAAGTTGAAAAAATGGCCTCCAGAGTGTTAACAAGAGTTCCATTCAATTTGGCCTAATGCTAAATACTTAATTCGTAAATGCTTCTATAGTGTTAACAAGATTTTCCTTCAATTTGGCCTAGTGACCTAGTTTTTGGCCCAATATGACATTTATTCGAACTTGACCTACATATCAAGAAAAACATTCTGATAAAGTTTCAACACGCTCAAGTTGAAAATAATGCCTCCAGAGTGTTCACTAGATATCATTAATACAAACATTCTGACAAAATTTCAGACTGTTGAAGCAAATATTGCGACCTCTAGAATGTTAACAAGATTGTCCTTCAATTTGACCTAGTGATCTACTTTTTGATCCATCATGACCCATGTTCGAACTTGACCTACATATCATCAAAACAAACGTTCTGATAAAGTTTCAACATGCTCAAGTTGAAAATAAGGCCTCCAGAGCTTGACCCATATTTGATCTTGGCCTAGATATCATTTAGATAAACATTCTGACCAAATTGCAAGCTGCCTTAGCCAAAAATGCAGCTTCTACAGTGTTAACAAGATTGTCCTGCAATGTGGCCTATTGACTTAGTTTCTGACCAAATATGACCCATATTCGAACTTGACATAGATATCATTAATACAAACATTCTGACTAAATTTCAAACTGCTGAAGCAAAAATGTCAAGATATTCCTTCAATTTGACCTAGTGACCTACTTTTTGACCCGATATGACCCATGTTCGACCTTGGCTTACATATCATCAATACAAACATTCTGATAAAGTTTCAACGTGCTCAAGTGTGGCCTCAAGAGTGTTAACAAGATTTCCCTTTAATTTGACCTAGTGACCTAGTTTTTGACTTCATATGGCCTTGTTTCGAACTTGTCTATGATTTAATGGAGATAAATGTTCTGATTAACTTTCATGAAGATCGGATGCAAAATGGAGCCTGTAGAGTGTTAACAAGGGTAAATGTTGACGACGCACAACGCACGGGCGCCGGACAAAATGTGATCACAGAAGCTCACCTTGCACTTCGTGCACATGTGAGCTTAAAACAATAGCTGTCCGAGAGACAGCGCGCTCGACTATTCTCAGTGCTTAATAGTCAGTGGTGCCATACTGAGTCGATAAAATCTTAATCAGGAATTTTGTAAGTTCAAAAAAATGAAATAATTCTCTAAAAATCCATGCTAGAGTTTTGGGTCTTGGTCAGTGACCTACAGTAATGGCCCCGAGGACAAAACCGTATGTGAAGTTTCAAGTGAATGCATTTAATAGTTAATGAGAAATGAAGTGCATGCAAAGTTTTAACTAAGTGTTACGCCGACGCCGACACCAGGGTGAGTAGGATAGATCTCCTATTCTTCGAATAGTCGTGCTCAATATCATTGGCTCCGTGACCGTTTGATGCAACCAACCAACCAATTTGGTAGAGGACAACCAAAGGATCCGTCCCGAGAATTTTTCTTAAAATCCATAAAGCGGTGTATGAAAAGATGTCATTTAAAGAAATTGTAAGCGACGATGCACGACAACGGCGGACAACGGACTGCCCGCTAATATAACATAACTCAAAAGTCACAAGTCAAAAGTCTTAAGTCAAAAGTCGCAAGTCATTAGTCGCTAGTCAAAATTGCCCTCCAGGGCTTCCATAGCTAACGCTATAAAAATACAAGATTGGGTTTTTTGTATGTCTATCGATTTTTCACTACGTATCATCTACAAAAGATGTACTAAACGCTGAACTACGAACAGTATAAGCACAGTTTTTTTTCCTGGGACTATCAGAGACTGGAACCCCCTTCCTCCGGACCTGGCGCAGATCACGTCTGTAGACGGATTCAAGTCACGTCTGCAGTCATACACAGCCTAAACCAACATAGATGTCTTTAGTTCATTTTTAGCTCCACTGGCTGAAAGCCAGTCGAGCTTATGTCATGGCGAATTGTCCGCCGTGCGTCCGTGCGTGCGTGCGTGCGTGCGTGCGTAAACTTTTTCCTTTAAACGACTTCTTCTCACTAACCACTTGGCCAATTTGGTTGAAACTTCATAGGAAGCATCCTCTCAATGTCCTCTCTTAAATTCCTTCAATTTTTTTTTATCCATCCATAATTTTGGTTTCCATGGCAACCAAAAGAAAAAAATAGTGAAAACTTAAAAAATCTTCTTCTCTGAAAGTGTCAGGCCGATTTTCAAATAATTTTGTAGAAATGTTCCTTGGGTGACCCTTTATTAGATTCCTTCAAGAAATGTTGATTGGTCAAAAAACATGGTCGCCAGAGGGCGGGGCTATTTTGCCTAAAAAATCTTCTTCTCCGAAAGTGTTCAGCCGATTTCCAAATAATTTTGTAGAAATGTTCATTGGGTAACCCTCTATCAGATTCCTTCAAGCCATGTTGATTGGTCGAAAAATATGGCCGCCAGAGGGCGGGGCTATTTTGCTCTATATGACCATAGTGAAAATTTAAAAAATCTTCTTCTCCGAAAGTGTTGAGCAGATTTTCAAATAATTTTGTAGAAATGTTCTTTGGGTGACCCTCTATCAGATTCCTTAAAGCCATGTTGATTGGTTCAAAAATATGGCCGCCATGGGGTGGGGCTATTTTGCATTATATGGCTATTGTGAAAACTTAAAAAACCTTCTCCTCCGAAAGTGTCAGGCCGATTTTCAAATAATTTTGCAGAAACATTCCTTGGGTGACACTCTGCAAGATTCCTTTAAGCCATGGTGGTTGGTAAAAAATATGGCCACTAGGGGGCAGGGCTGTTTGGAGATTTGATTTTTGCCTTATGGCCGTGGAGCGATACTGGCCCTCTTGGGCCTCTTGTTATTTGTAAATATGCATAATTGGAGGTTTTAACCACTTTGATGTCGTCACTTGCCTGCGATGCACTTAGCCCTAGGCAGTAAAACAGTAAAAGTAGAAGTGAGCTGGTCTCTAAATCATCAAAGGTTGGATGAGAGCGCTTTGTAACGTTACTGTATGGAAATAGTTCCGTCTTCATCCTTTTTCCAAATGGAAAATAGAAGTAAAATATCAAAGGATACAATAAATTTGCAATATAGACGGAAGTTAATGATTTTGATGTGAAATTATTGAAAGTAGCATTGCTGTTCATTTACTTGGCTAAACTGTTTGGTATATTTACAAAATAGACGGACGTTAATGATTCTGGTGTGAAATCATTGAAAGTAGCATTGCTGTTCATTTACTTGGCTAAACTTTTTGGTATATTTACAAAATAGGCGGGCGTTAATGATTCTGGTGTGAAATCATTGAAAGTATCAGTGCTGTTCATTTACTTGGCTAAACTTGTTGGTATATTTACAAAATAGACGGGCGTTAATGACTCTGTTGTGAAATCATTGAAAGTAGCATAGCTATTCATTTTCTGGCTAAACTTCTTGGTATATTTACAAAATAGACGGGCGTTAATGATTCTGGTGTGAAATCATTGAAAGTATCAGTGCTGTTCATTTACTTGGCTTAAATTCTTGGTATATTTACAAAATAGACGGGCGTTAATAATTCTGGTGTGAAATCATTGAAAGTAGCATTGCTGTTCATTTACTTGGCTAAACGTTTTGGTATATTTACAAAATAGACGGGCGTTAATAATTCTGGTGTGAAATCATTGAAAGTAGCATTGCTGTTCATTTACTTGGCTAGAATTCTTGGTATATTTACAAAATAGACGGACGTTAATGACTCATGTGAGACTGCGTGCATATTGAGGCTACACTTCACTTTTTCCTTTTTTGAGGGGTCATAATATACTTTTAGGTCTATAATACATATACGCGGACAGTGAATGATATAATGAGACGTGCGATTGCACATTCTCATTTACGTCTTCATTGTATGCAGATGCGAAAGACCCCAAATTGCTAGAGGCGGCTCACACATATATATATATATATATATATATATATATATATGCACGAAGCTGAGTATCAGGTACATATTGTCGACTAATACTACACGGAAATAACACAAATACGTATCTCAAACAAATAAGATGTAAATGAAATACGTTAAGCCAACAACATCATTTCCTGGGGCGGAATGCCATATTATAGGAATATAATTCACCACAATTTATCAAAAAGTCCAGTGATCAATTATTGGTCAGGCACCCTGCTGGCAAGTGTCGGATTTAATCTTTACGTTACAGAACGACGGTTGTTTAAGATCATGTATATCCGAGTGTACATTTCCGTTCATAGCAGTGTCTTTTTATCCAGCACTATTTTGATCTACACAAATGGGAATCAATCTTTAACATAATGGCAAATCTGAAACTTCAAGGTTAAGTGTCGTTTTTTTGGATTTTCATATAACTTTGAATTAAATTAATTTATATAACTTGATAAATATATGTATACCCTTTTGCATCTATTATAGTCAAATTGATGTGCATCTACTGGGGCTACCATTCTATTATGTTAGATTAGTCATCTATATATGTTTAACATATAGGCGGAAAGTGAGGAATCTGTAGATAGTGTGCGTAATGAGTTGTCATTGCTCGCAAAAGCAATTATATTCCGAATCGCAAGACGCTGCTCAAGATAATATAGTGACATTTCGCAAAGAACAAGGCACAATTAGGAGACAACGTACATTATGAACTGTTTTTGTTTGCTTGAGGTATATATGTGTTTCCTTTTTTTTTTTAAATATGAACTATTTATAAAATCAAGATCGTGCTTAGGCACAAAATAAAAATGTTTGTAATTATTAAAGGGTATGGACGTATGTATCTTAGTTGTTAGAACTTGTAGCCAGACCGTTTGCCTATAACATGTATATTTGTAAATCTGTATTTTATTCAGTAACTACATTTTTGGGGCAACAATATTTGTTTGAGGCAAAGCTATTAAAGGTACTGTTAACGTCAAAGGTAATGAAGGCCCTACACTATAAAAATGTTTTCCTCGTCTTAAATCAGTGTACTGTTTAGTCTGCAATACTTGTGAATACCTGGTGACTTATGTTTTCTGTTAATTCTTTCTCATCAAAGACGACGATGTATATCAATTTAAGTCTTTTAGCGCCAAAAGCAATATCGAGGTTTTTGCAAACAATACAGATACATTATCAAAATAGTCCAACACTTTTATAACATGAGAAATGGAGACACCCAATTTTGAATATGGAAGAGTCTACTTTAAACAATTCGGCGCTGAACGAGTTAAATTCAAAAGGTGTTGTAGTGGTTTCCCTCCGTGGCGCTGAGATAGCATTACGACTGATGCACTGGTGTCAAGATAGCCTTGCCAGCAACTCTGTAATTTACTCAGGAAACGTCGTGATATGTCTGAAATACGGTTCAAAGCAGCGTTAAATGCCATTCAAACGAACTAGAATAAATCGAGGACTTGGTGTGAAACAGTTGACTCTAAAATCGGTATTTTTTTTACCAAATTTAGTCACCTAGCCATAACGTTTTTATAAGCATTAAATCATTTTTCTTGGTAAACAATGGCATTTAGGTGCCATTGCTCGTTCTGAGCAATGGCACCTAAATTTGCATTGTTTACAAAGGGGTCAAAAATTGCCCCTAAACGTCTAGGGTTTTCAAAATAAGTTTTTAGTTACAACCGTTTCACGCCAAGCCCTCGAAATGACGTGCGTGGTGGTTGCCCAGTCGTTCTTAGATGGTAGAAAGCAGAATGAGTGTTAACATTCATACAATAAGGTCCATCATCAATAAAAATGAAGAGACTAGGGAAATCGAAAATGATTACTAAATCAATCAAATGGTACTTCTATTGAGATAGTTGATGGATTTGGCGGTAATATAAACATGAAACAGATAATGGGTAATTTCTGTCTTCATGACCGGAATATTTATAAATACTTTAAACATTAACCCTTTCGCTTTATAATTGTCAAAAGTATGTAAAATGAATATAATTAAAAGTGTAATTATTTTATAGAATTGAAAACATATTTTAGACGCATGAGAAAACGTTTGTATGTGGGAAATGGTTGTTGGCATATACGACTTGAAACAACGTGTCAAAACAAGATAAATCAAGATTGACCTGCGTTTTGATGTACTCTTTTCTGGGTCTACATTATTCCATACGCATTTTCTAATCAATTCGCAATACTTCGTGTAAATGGTATTCATATTGTAAAAGAACTTGCAAATGTATCACGATTACCGTGAAATTAACGGCGAGTCAAACGACAGAACGTTAAATGTCGTTTGTCTAGCCGTTAAATTCATGGTAAGCATTTGTGAATGCATATTTATAAAGAACAAACACAATGTAATGTCTTATTGTATAAATCATGTTGAATATGCATGGAACCCAACGGTTAAATATTTGATTATCAGTGGAGGATGTTTTGCGTGTCGTTTCAGTAAAAACGTCCGTTTCGTCCATGAAAATATTTATTCAACATTCGTATTGTTTTCATAAGTAACATTATGACAATTTACTCCACCAGGTGCCGTCCTGACCTGTGTTCAATGGACACTGAAATAGAAACAGCTTTCGCGTTAATCCTGTAAACTTGTTTTTCTTTGAAAACCGACGACGTATCGATCGATGGAACGTAGGGGACTTATCGTGCATTACCGTACATATACAATGTCTGGATGAACGCAGCCATGGTCAGCACAACTAACCGAATAAAGCTTAACTCTTTCAGCGCCAAATCCCAAAAGTAGTTTCCTCCGGGTTCAAAATCGAGCGATTCTATTTTGCATGTATTAAGAGTTTTGGAATATTGTGATAACTAAAAGGCATATAAGTTTGTTTTCAGGTTAGACAGCTCGTAACGAACCGGTCAACTGAATCTGTAATGTTCTCAAAAAACATCTCTTTTACCACTGGCACTTTAAGAGTTAAACACATCCACGTAATTACCTGACGTAAGCCACTGAATCAATGCACTGTAAGATGATATATTAGTCGGTTTCTAGGTTTGCTAATGGGTTTTATAAAAGTACCAAGTATCAATGTCACCTTGTGTTTTATATCCCACAGGAGATGGAAAGCCGTTCAGCCAGGAACCTGAAATGGCACTAAACTGAATTTTCAGGGAAAAGTAAAGTTAAAAACAAATTAACCCTTATATTATACAAAACATCATTCTGCAGCAGAATACTTAAAAATTATGGGGTCGTTAATATGGAAATGTTTTATATATAAATGTATAACAAGTGAATAGAGTTGAACAAATTGTGGCAAATCGAGAATTTGCTGAATTTATATCATATATATATATATAATATCATTTTAAAAAAATGTGTATTTATTGAATAGAGTTTAAACATTGTGACAAAAGGATGACTTACTCATGATGCATTATTATTTAGAATGCGTAGAAAATGTTAAATGTTGGTAATGAACGATTCGTCAATATAACTGTTCCAAGTTGTTCCAACCTTTTCAAAACTACAGAACAATTTTAAAACATCTGAAGCAAAGAAGTGTGAAGTTGAGAAATGGAATTGCTTATACTGTGCAATGTGTCCTTTTGCCACAATGTTCGCACTCTTTTCAAAATTTAAAATGACCACAGTGCAAACTATAAATCTTATATAAGTGAAACGCAGAATGTGAGGAAGAAATAACATCGTAACAACCCTATGATAATCCAATAGTATCGAAACAACCCTATGATAATCAAATAGCATCGAAACAACCATATGTTAATCAAATAGCTTCGAAACAACCCTAGGGTAATTAAATAGCATCGAAACAACCCTATGTTTATCAAAAAGCATTGAAACGACCCTATGTTAATTTAATAGCTTCGTTCGAAACAACCCTATGATAACCAAATAGCATGGCAACAACCCTATGTTAGTCAAATATCATCGAAACATTCCTATGTTAATCAAATAGCATGGCAGCCACCCTATGTTAGTCAAATATCATCGAAACATTCCTATGTTAATCAAATAGCATGGCAACAACCCTATGTTAGTCAAATATCATCGAAACATTCTTATGTTAATCAAACAGCTTCGAAACAACCCTATGTTAATCAAAATAGCATCCAAACATTCCTATGTTAATCAAATAGCTTCGAAATAACCCTATGTTAATCAAAATAGAATCGAAACAACCCTATGATAAGCAAAAAGCATTGAAACAACCCTATGATAATCCAATGGTATCGAAACAACTCTATGTTAATCAAATAGCTTCGAAACAACCCTATGTTAATCAAATAGCTTTGAAACAACCCTATGTTAATCAAATAGTTTCGAAACAACCGTATGATAACCAAATAGCATCGAAACATCCCTATGATAGTCAAATAGCACCGAAACAACCCTATATTAATCAAATAGCATCAAAACAACCCTATGATAATTAAAAAGCATTGAAACATCCCTATGATAATAAAATAGTATCGAAACAACCCTATATTATTCAAACAACAACGAAACAACCCTATGTTAATCAAATAGCATCGAAACAACCCGATGATAATCAAAAAGCATTGCAAACAACCCTATGATAATCAAAAAGCATTGCAAACAACCCTGTGATAATCAAATGGTATCGAAACAACCCTATGATAATCAAAAAGCATTGCAAACAACCCTATGATAATCAAATGTTATCGAAACAACACTCTGATAATCAAAAAGAATTGCAAAAAACCCTATGATAATCAAAAAGCATTTCAAACAATCCTATGATAATCAAATGGTATCGAAACAACCCTATGTTAATCAAATGGTATCGAAACAACCCTATGTTAATCAAACAACATCGAAATAACCCTATGATAATCAAATAGCGTCGAAACAACCCTATGATAGTCAAATAGCATCAAATCAACACTATGATATCAAATACCATCAAAACAACCCTATGATAGTCAAATAGCATCGGATCAAGCCTATGATAATCGAAAAACATCGAAACAACCCTATGAGAATTAAATGGTATCGAAACAACCTTATGCTAATTAAAATAAATCGAAATAACCCTATGTTTATCAAATGGTATCGAAACAACCCTATTATAATCAAACAACATCGAAATAACCCTATTATAATCAAATAGCATCGAAACAACCCTATGATAGTCAAATAGCATCGAATCAACCCTATGAGAATTAAATGGTATCGAAACAACCCTATGCTTATCAAAAAATATCGAAACAACCCTATGTTTATCAAATGGTATCGAAACAACCCTATATTAATATCAAACAACATCGAAATAACCCTATGATAATCAAATAGCATCGAAACAACGCTATGATAGTCAAATAGCATCGAATCAACCCTATGATAATTAAAAAGCATCGAAAGAATCCTATGATAATCAAATGGTATTGAAACAACCCTTTGATAATCAAATAGCATTGAAACAACCCTATGATAATCAAATAGCATTGAAACAACCCTATGATAATTAAATAGCATTGAAACAACCCTATGATAATCAAATAGCATTGAAACAACCCTATGATAATCAAATAGCATTGAAACAACCCTATGATAATCAAAACTCTTCGAAACAACCCTATGATAATCAAAACTCATCGAAACAACCCTATGATAATCAAAAAATATCGAAACAACCCCATGATTATCAAATAGCATCGAAACAACCCTATGATAATCAAACAAATAATCATAGAAACACGCCTATGATAATCAAATATCATCGAAACAACCCTATGATAATCAAATAGCATCGAAACAACCCTATGCTAATCAAATATCATCGAAAGAACCAAGTGATAATCAAATATCATCGAAACAACCCTATAGTAATCAAATAGCATCCAAACAACCCTGTGATAATCAAATAGCATCGAAATAACCCTATGATAATCAAATGGTTTCGAAACAACCCTATGATAATTCAATAGCATCGAAACAACCCTATGATTATCAAATAATTTCGAAACAACCCTATGATAATCAAATAGCATCGAAACAACCCTATGATAATCAAATAGCTTCGAAACAACCCTATGATAATCAAATATCATTACGATTACTCGGTGTAACTAAACAATTGTATATTCTTATGATCCATGTGTATTCATGTTTACAAGCCATGTGTATTGAAATATATATCCGACTTTTATTGATGTGTGTGAAGTTAGTTCTGGGATAGGTTATCGGCTATAGGCCATTGGTATTCGGATTGATATGCTTGTAGCAAACTGAAAGCTGAATTAGAATGCCGAGCTCGGCCGTTGTAATTGAATTCATGAAGCAAATGGAACGCCGACCTCGAATGTCGAAGTAAGCCATAGGCATTCGAAATTGTAGGGCAAGTTGCATGCCGACCAGCAACATCGAGCTTGTTCATCGACATTTCAATTCATATTGCAAACTGAACGCCGACTTTGAATACCGAGCTTGGCCATTCGCATTTGATTTCATCATTCGTCTTTAGTGTTAAATGTTTTTGTTCTTTGATCCCTTTACCGCTTATAGACGCTTTCTGACGCCTCTACATCAGACGACTTTTGAAAATAACGAGCAATTTCTCCATTTGCAACAATATTTTTAACTTTTTTCAGTAATGATACCTTCATTTATAGAGATGTTATGTGTTTTTGACTATAAGTTTTTGAAGTCGTCTGCTGCAGGTTTGCTGTATGTGGGAAAGGGTTAAGATATTTCAGAAACAAGTTTCATAACTTTTAATATAAATTTAGTATCAAGTATAATCATAGGCACAGACTCGATCTATATTCAATTGACAGTTCTTGAACTCCTTCAGCGCCAATGGCAATATTGAGGTGTTTGCAAACAAAACTGATTTGTAACGAGCTGTCTCACCTGAAATCAGCATGGTTTGCATTTTAGTTATCAAAATATTCCAAAACATGTGTTACATGAGAAATGGAGAGGCCCGATTTCGAACATTGGAGAGTCTACTTTAAACAGTTCGGCGTTGAAAGAGTTTTAAAATCAGAAGTGACCGGAGTCATTGTAACTAGCACCGATCGTCCTCAACCACCGATCTAGACAGAGAAGATGTGGACAGTTAGCCACTTGTCTGGGAAGAGTGTGCAAGACAGGTGCTAAGCACGTTAGACACTTGTTTGAGCTTTCTTTTGGAGATATATTCCAATAGTGTATCAACACTGGTTGAATAGTCATTATTGGATTAGCCATAACTTTGAATTCTATAACGTCATGATGTATCCAAATAAATAGTGGATGAATGCATTCGCACGTATACTACATGTACCGATGTGTTTGAATGTATTCCTTTCCCACTGACAACACATAGACTTTCAAATCTTCAAGGTCAAACAATGTAATCAACTCTAGTTATGAATGTAAAGTTAGTGAATAGAGTTGATTACAATGTTGCAAATGGAGAATTTGCTCACAATATGCAAACATGAGCCGTCCCGCGAGAAAGCCAACATTATGGACGTAAAATATCAGAACCAGTCCGCGCAGGCTAATCCGGGCCGACACATTCCGTATCAGGGGGGTAGAGGTATATAGTAATGATTTATGCAACAGAAAATCCACAGGAGGCGAACAGTGTCTGTCCGGGTTAGCCTGCGCGTCATGCTAAGGCTGATCCGGGTCGATACTTTACGCAGAGACCACAATGTTGGTTTTCTCGTGGGACAGCTCAGATCTTTACCTACTGTTTCTCTAGAGATATATTTGCTCTAGAGGGATACGGTTATGAGATGATACACTGATCCGGTTCGATACTTTACGCAGAGTCCACAATCTTGGGTTTCTGGCGAGACGGCTCAAATGTTTATATTTGCTACAATGTTAGGAAGAGTCGTCTGCAGTATATATTTGTCTAAAACGGGTTTAAGAAAAGGGTCTATAATCAATACACGTTCATTTCGTTGAATCTTAAAATTGCCCAATTTATACCAACAAGCGGAATACATAACTATCCGAATATGTCATTAGAGGGGCCACCAGACAATTGACGTGAACAAATAATTATGGAAATATGTAAGACTGTGTATACATACTGAATAACTATAAATCTCTCGAGGGGGTATCCAGACGAATTTATTAACAGTTTCATTAAAATAAAGGCACGTCTGTGCGTTTTCTTTAATCTCGATCATAGAGACAGACACATTAGTGTTACAGAAAGTACTTACACTTGGTGTTTTGAAGAATGTGTCGGTTTTCCAATTAAATAATTAAAAAAAAAAAAACGAAGCATAGTCTATATGAACTAATAACTTCCTGAATGAATTTCTGACTTTAGACTCAGTCTACACTTTGAATTCATTCGTACCAGTTTGATTTTATCAGCATATTAATACAACTAGTAAACGATGACCTGACCTTCTTATCGCGTTTGTAATGTATAATCACGTGCTGTAACAAAGCTTATACGTTAACCCTTTCCCTCAAATAGACGCTTTCTGACGCCTCTGCAGCAGACAGCTTTTTGAAAACATAGTGACAAAAGAAGACATTGCTCAAAACGAGCAATGTCTCCTTTTGCCACAATGTTTTCCACTTTTAGTCATAGGTTATCCATTCAGTTATAGAGAGTTTCCAATTTTTGACAAAATATGTTCAAAGTCTGCTGCAGAATTGTCGTATGAGGGAAAGGGTTAAAGGTGCTGAACTCCATGTGGAGATCACAATTTTGAAATGTTGAAACTTCTGCAAATAGTGCTAATTGTGACAACAAAGTAACTAGTAAATAGTTCAAACTATTTTGGAAATAAATGTTGAAAAAACAGTAAATTGAAAGTCATGAAAAACAAAATTTGGCTACCCAGTAAAAATGAAGCATAACATATCTATATTTAGATGTGTTTTGTGCTGGAAAGGGAAAATATTACACTAAATTTGTCCCAGAATTATGATTCCAATATTTCAAAACAACTTGTGAACAGTTTTAAAACTTTGACTATACTATCTATAATCTGGAGTTCGGGACCTTTAACAATTGCCGAAGAATTTTAAGAGACTATAAACAAATCAAACATAATACACCAGAGGAAATTAAAACGCATTCTTGAAAGTGTTATCGTCTCCTGCTCTCAGAGAAAAATAATTGAGTTTATTTTCATTTCGGAATGAAAGGAAATGGTTTTCCAACTATGGTCGATTAAACTGAACAAACATTTACAGACTAATCACAGCAAATACTGGCTTCATGAGATTGGGGGTGATGTAACCGACATAGACAACGCACAAACTCATTTTGCCACGTCACACCATAACGAATATCAGGACTATCAACCGGCGAGGATCAAGATCAACATGCACATCCGCGCAGCTCGATTAGTATATTTTCTGTTCATCATGCAAAGTAAGCATTCTTATGCAAATCGCTAAGAACTTAAAATAGCGAATTTCTGCCTTTCCTCTAGTATATCGTATTACAATCTGCAATGTCGCCATTCGTGTTTTAATCACTAAATCAAAGCATGGCGATATTGGATATAACTTCTATAAATCCAATAAGTCGTAAGAATAACCATACTAAGAAGATATTCCAATACTAGGCATCTAATCAACAGATGAGCCGTTCCACCAGAAAACCAACCTTATGGACTCTGCGTTATGTATTGACACAGATCAGCCTGCGCAGTCCGCGCAGGCTAATCCGGGCCGACACATTCCGTCTCAGGGGGATAGAGGTATAGGGTAATGATTCCTGAAACAGAAAATCTACAGGAGGCGAAAAGTGTCTGTCCAGGTTAGCCTGCGCTGTATGCTTAGGCTGATCCGGTCCAGAGTCCACAATGCTGGTTTTCCCGTAATTCTGCACAATTTTTCCAATAATAAGCATCTGACGAGATCAGAAGAAGGTAAATGTGCTTTAAAGGGGCTACAGAGTTCATATGTTATACTACATGACGAATACTTTGATGGGTTTTTACGCATTACTTTCGCTGCTAAAGGCAATTAAATGCGGATTCAGATGAGACAACTCGTTACAGGCTTTCTCTCCTGAAATCATCATTGTTTGTCACTTAGAAATTACATTTTACCAAATTTCCTTTTTGACGAAACAATGGAGTGGTCCAATTTTCAACATGGAAGATTCGACTTTGTGAAATTCGACAGAGAGATATGTAATTAAGTGAAAACAAATATATTTCTCCAGTTTACTGTTGTGAAACGGGATTCAGCGCAAGTAACCCCTTTCCCTCATATATACGCTTTCTGACGCCTCTGCAGCAGACGGCCTTTTGAAAACATAGTGACAAAAGAAGAAATTGCACAAAACGTGCAATTTCTCCTTTTGCCACAATGTTTTCCACTTTTTGTCATAGGTTATCCATTCAATTATGGAGATTTTCTATGTTTTGACAAAATACGTTTAAAGTCGTCTGCTGCAGAATTGTCGTATGAGGGAAAGGGTTAAGAGCGGTGATTGCTGGGTTATTGTGGAACAGGAGAAAAAATACCAAAATCAGTCACGGCTTTATTACAAAGATCTATAACGAGTCATTAAGTTCCAAATTACACCATTGTTGCCATGACATCTTTTTAATTTCGTCGTACGAAGCTTTCAATTAAATACATACTTAGAAGGTGCATCGGTTAAAGCTTTTAAACAGGCAATTTGTAAAGATTCTTTCATTATCTGTCTAACTATATCGTCTCTTATTGAGTGAAACATTACCCCTACTATATCGAGAACTAGAGATGTAACCTTGAAATAGAATAAAGTACATGATGGGAAGATACTCAATGCTCAATTAGAACCCCGTTTATAATTTTCATTATTTTTTTTCTATTTTCCACTTTTATTAAAGAATCAAAATCGATAATTGTTTATCACGACGTCTCGGTATAAATGTTGGGGTTAAACTCCGTTTACAACGAACATTCAGTTATATCAATGATACCAGTTCATTTACCCATGTGATTCCTGGCTTCCACCCTCATATTCACACAACAGTCTTTCCAAGCAATTGACTGTTTTTTTCGAATAGACTGTTTTAAACAATTGATTGAAGACGAATGACGCTTGTCGCGTTGACTTTCATAAAACGTCGGGAAGAGTAGAGGTTCCAACTCAAAATCCCTGAATTGTCAGTCGGCGTCGCTCCCGACTGAGCTACTGTATCTATTGTATCAGAAACGGATAGCTAGGATAAGCTGCTGTGGTTCTAAAAATGTCAGAAAGGTAGTTTACTTACAATGCTTCTGTTTCATGTACTTTTTAATATTTGTTATAGATTTACGCAAAGTAGAAAATCAGGGGTGTAGCTCCCTTTAGGCACTGTAGGCACGTGCCTACACATTTTTTCTAAAAATGCCCCAAACTGCAGCTGCGGCGATACACATCTGCGTAATGTATCGACCAGATCAGACTGCGCTGTCCGCGCAGACTGATCCGGCCGTCACATTTCGTCTAAGGGTGGATATATAGAGTAGTGATTCCTGGAAAAAAAATCCACAGGAGGCGAAAAGTGTATATCCGGGTACGTCTGTTTTGCCATGCTTAGGCTGATCCGGGTCGATACTTTACGCAGAGTCCACAATGTTGATTTTCTCACGAGACGGCCTACACATTGATTATTGCCAAGCTATACCCATGAAAATACATCTAGAGCTTGAGAGACCAACATGCTTGTAAATGTTGCTTAACAATTTTCCATTATCAGACGTACTATGATGTATCTTCAGAAGAGGACTTTTGAACACAGTGTGGCATACCATGTTCTCTCTTGATAACGTTTTCTTCAATGATATCTATTAATTGTAATTTCATATACAAATGTATAAAGACAGGCTTTTCATATTTTTCCTACGTTTTCAGCGTCGTCTGTGGTAAATGTGTAGTATGGAGGAAAGAGCTAAGCCAATCAGGCACAGATTTACCATCCGACAAAGACAGGTCTATAATAGACACCTAATCTAGACATTAGTATTCATTACGGCAGATTTATACGTCTGTGACAGCGATATACACAGACAGGCATTTTACTTGTCCTCTGGCAACGCAACTATATGAGCCGACCCGCGAGAAAACCAACATTGTGGACTGTGCGTAAAGTATCGTCCCGGATCAGCCTTAAGAATGCCGCGCAGGCTTACCCGGATATACCCTTTTCGCCGTTTTCTGTTTCAGGAATCATTACTCTATACCTATATCCCCCTGAGATGAATGTGTCGGCCCGGATCAGTCTGATCTGGGTCGATTCATTACGCAGAGGCCATACTGTTGGTTTTCATACTAGACATGGATGCGAACGCATTTCTGTAGGCAGATCAGGGCTTTCTTCGGTCGTCACTTAATACAATGTTCAAGCATTATGAAGTATTTGAAGAAATGAGAAATCGCAAGAAGACGTCACACGCATGTAATCGTATCTTAATCGTATACAATTCAATTTCAAAGCAACTTTGGTTGGTTTCGTCGACCAAGTTTCTAAACCATCATTTTATTTTAAATGGCGTATTTAAACGCAACGATGAAAAGAGAAAATTGTTATGACGGAGTGAAACTTCATATCCATTTGTTTTACTATCTGTCCCGAGAGTATCATTACTGTCGTATGGGTGTTCTGTTTAGAAGGTATTTTGTCTACTGTACTAAGCACCCCGATTGAATTAGTTCGAGACAGTGTAGGCTCTGGAAACATTACGCTGATGCACAGGCTCGGCTGAGTATTCACTGTACGCAGATAAATTAATATCCCAAATCCCTAAATGTGGATCAAAGGTAATACTACGTGACGGATACGTCTTTGAAGGGGTAAAAAACATATCTAACTTAAATTAAAACATATTCATCCAAGTTGTTTTCGGGAAATGAGATTCAGAGGTAAGGAGGAGTAAATATGTCTTTCTGATATGATACCTCTCTTAGCACTCAGAGGGTCAAATAAGGATTTTATAGCATGAAAAACGCTCCTTATGTAGAGCTCTGGACTCATATTTCTGTTCCACTGTAATGGATTGAATTGAACATCTTTTCTTATCAGTCTACGAAATAATCCTCTTGTATTATATTTATTAAGTACGTTCCCTCTCAAAAGAGATTCGATTAAGTACCGCAAAGTCAAAATGGAAATGGAAGATATCGAACCATATCTTATAAACACTGCTCAGGATAAGCATGCCTTAGTCAAAATATAAAGGTAAATGAAATAATCCCCAAAACGCACGAATAACCAAACAATTTGATTGTTGTGACTGACTTGCACCATTCCGAATATATTAAATTCAATGTGTGTCAATCAAAATGTGATCTGTTTATTTCTAATAAGCTTCCGACGGATGTCATGTTTGTCAACTTCTTTTGTAGAAATTCATTTTCATTATTTGAAACTAAAAACATCTTCACCGTAACGGTTGTTGAACCTTTTCCATATACAAAAAAGAAATCTGCAGCATACGGCTTTGAAAACTTCCTGGGAAAGATATGGAAAATCTCTGCAAATGTATGTGTACTTACTAGATTTTGAAAGAATTGAAAACATTGTGGCAACAGGAGACATTGCTCATGAGCAGTCCCTTTTGCAACAAAAGTTTCAAAAGTCGTCTGTTGGAGATATGGGAAGGAGTTAAATCGAAATTGGTAATAAATTATAACAGGCCTCTTTTCGAGTATCTAAATAAACGATTATCTGTTTATTGAGAGGACAAATCGGGAGACATTTTAGGAAATGAATCTTCGATTTGACGGGATTAGATGTACGTTACATGATTTGTCGCTTATTTTGATAAGCAATGCTTTTCCCCAAAAAGACAAAGTACCGAGTATCGTAAACGCTTTGTCAAGCCTTAAAGAGATGTGTAGAATTGGATTAACCCATTCAAAGTTGCGGACACATTTTAACGCATTCATTGCAGACGCTTTTTAACGCGTTCACAGCAGACGATTTCTGAAAACATTGTAATAAAATGAAAAAATACTAATGATGAGCATCTTCAAGTTTTACCACATCGTTTCAGTTTGAAATAAATACTTCTACTTACATTTATAGATATATTCCAAAAAGTTGCCTACATGTTATTAAAGTCGTCGGCTGGGGATTTATTGTATGTTGGAAATGGTTAAGCGCTGTTATGGTTTTGCTTCCGGAACATTTTGATGCTGTATAATTATAGGTACCGCAATGTCGATCTCTCCTGATTTTAAATTTATATAAAATTGTACTTGCTGCAAGTAATGACCATTTCTACGAAGGTTAAATACTTTAAAGCATGACTTGAGATGAAATAGACTGTGTATGTTTATACTTTCACCGATTTATAGTACACAAGTTCGTGTTTCATGAATAACCGACCGTACGGATAAATCAATTGTTTTTATCACAAATTGACACTCAATACATATATTTTAACCCTTTCCCACCTGCAGACGCATTTTCATTTTTATTTAAAAATTAAGCTATTATTTATGATCATTTTTCATTTTTTTGTCATAATGTTTCAAAGTCGTCTGCTGCAGATGTGTTGTATGTGGGAAAGGGTTAAATCATTAATGTTTTCTATTTTGTTTTTGCATTCGTAGGAATTGTGTGGAGGCACCTTTTATACGTTTTATAATTCTATATTAGTTTAGTATATCACATGCAACAGCGATGTCTTTCTTTAGGGCAATAAGGCCTTAACTTATGTTGACATGTGCTTAAGGATTGCGAAATAACACAAGCAACGAACGTCTTTACGTCTTCGTAAACAAACCGTAGGAATTTTACAACCAGTGTAGACCCTTATCCGCCAGCGCAACCGCACAAATTGGTTTGGCTCTGCACTGTTAGACAATTATTCAAAAAATCTGTAAAACAATACCAATGGGAAACTTAGCATGGATGCGCACGAATTTTTTATGAACACGCATAATAATTACTTAAAAGTTTATTTTCCTGGAGCACCGCTGATTTATAGCAACTCTTCAAGAAAACCGATATTCAGAGGTTTTGATTGGTTGATTGAAGTTTCACGCTGTTTACCACGGGATTTCAGTTATATCACGGTGGCCAGTTCGACTAATGAGTGTTTTCCTGACTTTCTCGCACCAGTACCCCACACAACGTATTTACAAGTATCTGACCACTTTCCCACATAGACTAGTTAGCACATTGCTTGAAGACGCCAGTCACAATTAGTGCCGTCACTTATTAGAGAGAATGAATCGCTGAGCCGGCGTTCGAACTGACGACACCTGGATTGATAGCCCTATAGCGGTTTCGTAACTAATAATAATTACTTTTGTCGATTTGGGTCACACTCGGTCTCCATAAGCTTCCAATGGCGATTGTAAGACTAGACGGTGAAGACAGAAATTCCTCATTTAATTGCACGGAGGAGCAGGTTGATCTGTGTTATCGCTGGGTGCAGAGTACCGAAGTTCAATTGTCGTGTGGCCTGGCATTATCTATGAAGATCGTTATAACAATGCAATATAAAGTGTTGTAGTTTGAACATGACTTGATTTTTTTGTTAACCCATTACTTCACATGACTGTTCAAAGGTCGTCTGCTTTACAATCATCACACGAACAATTTCAAGAATCTAGAAGACTGACAGATTTATATTGATAAAGAGTTGAAAATATTGCAATAAAAGGTGAAAATGCTCGTTTTAAGCAATTTCACCTTTGATTGCAATGTTTCCAAAAGTCATGTTCAATGGCAGGTGTCAAATTTCGTCTGTGTGAAGTAATAGGTTACAAGACACATTTGTCACTTGGATGATCATTAAGTCACCTCACTGTTACAATCAACTGATATTTTATTCTCGGATCTGTTCTTACTGACAATTCATTTTAATCAAACAGGCAAGCCTGCAAATCATTTAAAGAACCATAATTGTCATTTGGTGTAACAATCTGACGTTGTCATGTTTCCAATTTAATTCATGAGATCACAAAACGCGTGTTCTGTTGTCATATTGATACTTAATCGTGTCGGTTTGAATATTAAATGAATCATTATTTCTGATATATGAAGTAAGATGAGACACCAAACGAATTTCACGATGGCAGATTATCCTGATCTGCCGTGTTGATAACTTAATAAGGGAATATTAAAGTATAATATTCACAAGTAGATATTTTTGTCTTCCCAGTGCTTGTATCAAAGCATCCATCAATCTGCCTTAAAGCTTACTTGCGTTAATAATAGTCAGATTTCGTTATGAATAATTCATTGTCTATGTATATATCTCTGAGATGCAATCTCCAGCCTGCCGACGACCTATCGTAACTTAATATATATAAATGCAGTAGTAACAGTTTGTATCAACTTTCTTGAAAATCAAAATTAAAGTAAGTTATTAACCCTTTTTGTATACAGACAGTTCATTTCAATTGTACTTTATATAGAAAACAGGCATATGCGTAACTTAAGCGTAATGTGAATCACCATTGCGATGAATTCAAAGAGGAATGATGTCGTGCTGTTTTAAGGTATTGTTGTCCTATCTACATAGGTTTTAATGTTCCTAAATCATTTGTGTTAGAGATTATGCAAGTAAGTTAGGTGAAATTCAAATGATTCTATCACAAAACTTCGATATTGAATGTTTATGTATTTGTGAAACATGTTTAGACAGTACTGTACTTGATAGTCAGCTCTTTATTCCTGGTTATTCGATTTTCCGTAAAGATAGACCATCCCATCGTGGAGGGTTACTTATATATTTTAAAAATAATATTTGCTGTTATTGTAGAACTGACATAGAATCAGATATTATAGAATATCTGTGGTTAGAGGTAAACAAATGTAACACACAGTCAATTCTACTTTGTTATTCTGTTATACCTCCAACATCTAACGAAGAATTGGTTGATATTTGTTCTGATAGTTGGAATAAATCATTTAAACAATCGTTCTAGGGGATTTTAACTTTGATTTACTTAAGTCATGTCTTTACTTAAAATCATGGCTTCAACTTCTGGAGCCAATGAACTTCACACAACTTGTAAAATGCCCAACCAGATGCACAGACCGTACAATAACTCGAATAGATCATATATTTACAAATAAACCAGAAAATATATAATCATAATATGGTCAAAAAGCCTGTTTATAACCATATTACATAGAGCTTAGTCAAACACTTCAATGAGGATGACTTTCTCAGCTTTTAAATCAGCATTGGTCACTATTAAATGCACTGATTTATTCAATAACATGTTTTCCTCAATTTCAAAAAAATATGCACCCCTCAAAAGAAACAGTGTAAAGAAAGTAACACAGCCAAATTGGTTCCATCCTGGTATATTGCAAGTAATAAAACAGAGACATTACTATCATAAAAAACCAAAATGTTCCTCATTATAAATTTATGAGACAAATACAGGTCTACAGGGCAAAATGAGATTATTTTAATGATCATTTGAATTGTCATAGACAAAATCCTAAACTACTATGGAGAAGTATACATGAATTATCTGAATTAAATAGTGATACCCAAACACCCTGTCTGAATGATGAAAATGGAAATTTGATATCTGATCCTGTTATAACTGCTAATCTTTCAATACACACTTCTGTAATATACACCAAACTGTTCTTGTTGCCAAACCAATGACGTATACACCATCAGATTCTTTATTACAACAATTAGAAATAAGCTTTCTAATTTTGAAACGTTTACCATACCTTTGGTATCAGAAGAATTTGTTGAAAGCAACTAAAATCCCTCGATACATCACAATCCACTGGAGTAGATGATATAAATGTCAAATACATGTACCTAGAGATATATGCTAAGCTCCAATTATTGCACACATGTTTAAGTGTAGTTTCCATTCATATCAATTTGCCAAATCTTTAAAAAAAAAGCAAAGGTTATCCCTATATACAAAAAAGGAGATAAGCACTACTAAAATAATTACAAACCAATCTCTATTCTATCAATAATTTCATTTATCTTAGAAAGACATGTGAGTAAGCATTTAAAAACTTATCTTGAAAACAATAAGTTATGTTATCTAGACAATTTTCTAGAAAAGCGCTCTTGTCAAACGGCTCTTATAAAGATTGTAGATGACTAGATCACAGCTATAGACTGCAGTGCTGACGGCCTGGGGGCTGCAGGAAGAATGGAGAAGTAGGGAAAATGTGAAAGGAAACAACAATTGCAGCTTATGTTTGTGTATTTATTGTTAAGAAGTTTAAAGATCATATCAAAAATATTAAATATTATGAAACTGCCAATTTGAAAACAGGTGGACCTTGTTGGCACTATATCGCTAACCTGAGTTCGAGAGCTTACAAGTATACACATTTAAGACATGAAGAATCAAAAAGAAATTTGACAGCAGGTTTAGGCAGAATATTTCGCAGTTTCTGCCTTATTAAATTGAGAAATATGTAAATGTTATATCATATTCCATCAAGTAGAAATAATTCTCTAAACCATATACTAGACTGGGATAAAGTGTTTAAAAAAAGCAAAACTCAACAAGACAATTATTCTGACAAAGATTCAAAATGTAACATCGTGTGTGTTATCAAGATTTTCCTTCATTTGGCCTAGTGACCTATATTTGTTTAACCGATATGACCCATATTCGACCATGGGCTAGATATCAGCAATACAAACATTCTGACAAAGTTGAATGCGTATTAACAAGATTTTCCTTCAATTTGGCCTGTTTTGTTTTTAACCCGGCATGACCCATATTCGAACTTGGCCTAAATATCATAAAGATAAACATTCTTACCAAATTCTAAAGAATGTGGTTCTACAGTGTTGACAAGATTTTTCCTTCAATTTCAATTTGGCCTAGTGACCTAGTTTTCTAACAGACATGACCAATATTCAAACTTGGCCTACATATTATCAAGACAAACATTATGATACAGTTTCAACATGTTCAAGTAAATAATGCAGACTACAGAATGTTAACAAGATTTCCCTTCAATTTAACCTAGTGACGTAGTTTCTGACCCAATATGCCCCATATTCGATCTTGACTTAGATATCATTAAGACAAACATTCTGACGAGAATGCCGTTGATACCTCCACATAGCTTGCGGGCACCTGCACAGCGCGATCGGGTCGCCCGGTTGAGGGAGAGGTTTGCGTTTGCACGCTACCTCTACAAGTTATTGGTGCATTGGTGGCTGAAGATGAAAGGCATGGTCTTATTTCCTTTACTGCCACTCTCCCTGTAGGTACTGCCCTCTCCTTCTCCTTCAGTCTTCCCTTCTTTTTCTCAGGGCATCTTGTAGTACTGATACTCTGACACTTTTTGTGATAAACTGTGTGTTAAATTGATACCTTCTTTGAAGAGCGCGACTGTATAATCTGATGAATGATGCGATGAGCCGGCTTGTATAACCTGCGAGCCACAGTGGGTGGTTGGACCAGGCCGAGTCTGTGTGTCTCTCGGGGGAGTGGACAAGAGGTCGGGTACGAGCCCTATGGGACCCCGCTAAATCGTCACTGCATTTGACCAGCTACTTCTTTGTTTACCATTGTTTTTTCTTTCGTTGCACAGGCCCCGGTTAATCCGCGACTGTATTTTTATCGCGACTTCTTTGTACATTTCTGCCCCTCTTCGTGAATGTTAATTATTTTGATAAGCTCTCGGCGCATTAATTGCTAAAGCATTTGTTAAACTAATGTTGGAGTACTCACGCCTTAAGTTTTTCACTGATGTTCCAACAACATTATAATGACATTTTTTGGGGGAGATATTAACCTTTTAAATGCAGTTTTATTGAATCCATGACTATTTTTCTCGAGCAGTCTCACCCTAAAATGCATCTTTGGGTGTTGACAGCAATTGGCAGGCTGCTAAAGCCCCAGGCCAAAAACGAAATTGTTGGCACTTTATTGTTTGACCTATCCAAAGCCTTTGATTTAGTAAATCATGATCTATTACTACAAACACTTTCAATGTATGGGTTACATAATGTTTAAGTCCTATCTTAATTCTAGAATTCAAAAGACATTTATCGCTGGAAAACAATCAACTCAAAGGGTCATCGCAGCCGTCGTGCCTGAGGGTTTTGTCCTCGGTTCGATACTATTCTTAATCTATATTAATGATTTGCCCTTAGTTCTTTCACATTTAGTTGTTGATATATTTGCTGACGACACAACACTGTCAACTCAAAGCAAGTATCTCATCGTTGTTGTTGCCTCATGTACCAATGACGTATTACACGTAGATCAAAAGTAATGTGTATCAGTTCGAGACATAACAATCGTGAGATTACTAAAAATAATCCAGGAATTCCATATCATATCTCAGAAGTTAATTCTTGCTCAAGTGGAAAATGTAATAAGGAAATGTAATATATATCTCTATATTGTATCACGAATCACATTATTTCTCTCAAATGACAATCGTAAACGTTTTTATAAAGCATACATACTTCCACATTTTGATTTGTGTTGTGTTATCTGGGGGAAATTGCACAAATAATCTTGAAAACAAACTAGTGAAACTTCAGAAAAGGGCTGCCAGGGTAATCCTTGATTGAAATGTTACCACCCCTTCATCTTAAATGTTTGCTAAACTTAAATGGGTGACATTTCCCGAACGAGTTATTTATCAGAAAGCCATTCAAATATTTACAACATTACGTGGAAAGGTCCCTGATTACCTAAGGACATCATTTACTTTTACCTCTGATATTCATGCAAGACTCTTACGTTCATCCTCTTTATTCCAGTTGTATACACCAAAACATAACTTGGAAATATATTGAAAAACATTTATATTTTCCGGCCCACAAACATTTATATTTACAAATAATACACCATTATGTGCCATCTTAATGCCAGAGAGAGGAATCCGCCGTGGACGAGTGGTTAGCATCGACGATTTGAAAACGGGCGTGCCGGGTTCGATCCTTAGTCGCGACGCGACGGTCATTGTGACGTGCCATTAGGCAAGACACATTTCCTATTTAATAATTGAACTGAAGCCATGATATAACTGAAGTGATGTTGAAAACGGGATAAAACCCAAATAAAACAAATACATTATGCCAGAGTATTAACCAAAGCATGTTCTGGGCATACAATGTTGCCGCCTTAGAATGTAAAACAACCGATTGTGGTTCTCTGGATACTCTCGTGATTTTAACTAGGTGTTGTTAGAGAATTGATAGACACATGTGGGGTTTATTATCCGCATGTTGGGAATATAAAGCGATCATCCGGCATGATTTAATGTAAAACATGAAACAAATAGGAAATAAAGATTCTACATGAGAAGCAACCATGTCTGTTATTAATTCCAATGTGGTCGATTGCAAATAGACATATGGAAATGAACTATGCAACCAAAAATGTACCTAACCTCATATCTGATTTGTTTATATGGTATTCTGTGCAGCTTTCAACATCTTTTCAATTATATCACGGAATTTCCTGGGTAAGTTACTAGTTCTACTGGTATAACTATCATGGCTTCAGCGAGTTAGTCGTGAATTGTATAAGGTTAAATTCGAGACGGTCTAGTCGTCAGAGCCAATATACGTATATTGAAGTGTTTTGGTCTGATTTTAATTATATTGCACGTAGTATGAATATGAATATGGCTTCTGACTAAAGGATTGTGTTGTAGCCCCAACTATATAATTGCTCTGCACGCTGTAGACATTGATGACATGGAGATAATGTATTTAACCCGTTTGTCCAAATGTTCAAAATACGACATTTACCTTAACGTTTTTAACATGAGTTAATAGATTGTTTCCTATTTAAAGAGATGTAAAACAGCTAATGTTGTTGATAAAGACCGAACTGTATTGTTCCATACATACTTTGTAAATAAGTTACAACAAAATGTAGCATTCGGATAGCAGCTATGGAAATATATAATTGCATTGCCAGATCATTTCGTTGTATCGTGTGCTTTGGCAGGGCAACACTTAGCGATCACTTTCCCTCGTCTGTTTGTTTGTCCGTGTGTACGATCGTGGTATGGGGTGCTTGGAAGTGGGACCAAATACAACAAAAACGTATTCATTCCGTAACCATTTAATTATATTGTTTCTTAAGAAGTCTTTTCTTTTTTTTAAACAATTATGGTTCCTTGTAAGGCATGTACTGTAGGGCGTTCGTCTGTCTGTCAACTAAGCGTTCACTTACTGACAAAGTAGCGGGCGACACATGTCTTTCTTCGAACACGAGGGGGGATCCTGAAGTAATAGTACTTTTGATATCAGATCAATACAAATCAAACTTGTAGAAAATAAACCTGATTTTATCAAAAGTCTACATTTCTCTTACATACACGATAAATAGTTCAATAATTGGTTGGAACTATTATCTTTGAGATTATGAATACTGTAAGTACCAAATGGGCGGGCCACGGTAATAACGTCATTTTGACTTCGTCGTTTGAAGCAAATCAAGTTTTTTTAAAAACCTGAATTAATCTTTTAATAACTGTTATATCAACACACCTTTTGCATCAAGTTCCCAAGTAACCGTTGCTTAATGACATTTGATTATCTCTGTTCACTGAAATGTGTAACATATGATGTGTAACAAATGACAATTCGTATGGTGAAAAATCACCTTGGCACTGTTCCCTTCAACGTCAGAACTGGCTCTCTTGCAAGTGACATTAATTTCCCACTGCTTTTTCTCCTCCAAGCATGAAAACATTATTTGTATTCTTCGTTACTGACTGCTTGACTCCTGGTGAACTCCACTAAATTATAATTTCCAAAGATTATTTTGGTTTTTGTCTCCGTTGTGATATAATTCATATATAGCAAATTTTCTTTTGACGTCATTTTGTAAGTGACGTTCTTAAAGGCCACTAAGCAATGTTACTATTATAATGGCAATCATATAACAACAACGTAAAACTTTTGTAATTAGAACGACATAACAACAACTAAATGTCATTTAATTTTTCGTTGTCTTCTGTTGTTGTATATTCGAAATATACACAGTTTCAATTTGTACGTCCTTGTAAAATTACGGTGTGTCCCGCCTATGACTCAACACGTTTCTATTACAACGCTCTATTACTAAACTGATGGTAATATTGAAGATATTAAATACCCATAAAGCAGAGCAAAAGCAAATATACATGTTGGAGGATTTTCATCAATGTGTATCAACTAATACAAAAAATAGTTAGAAAGTCCTATTGCTCCTGGATCACCACTAGTATTTGTATTTTAATTTGCACATCATATACGATAGCGCTTTCACGATCTATTGCACCAATTTAACGGTCGGTAAATTTATCAAGTATCATCTTTTAACTTTCTTATAAACCATACAATTACACCATTAGCATACTCCATTGTCCCATTCTTTAACATTCAGCTAGAAAATTGAATTTTTTAGATAAAAAAGAGGATCAAATAATAACGCAACAAGTCTCAAAGGAATCTCACAAATCTTCAAAAAGTCTATAGTCTGAAAGTTGTTATTGACAAGTTGTTCCCTGATATGTAAATATTTTCAAAAACCCGACTGATTAATGTTCAAAGCTTAGTGCAGACTAATCAAAATGAATATTTAGATGATTATAATCGATTTCTCTTGAAATTATTTTTTTATCATATTCTACAAAGTTCAATATAACTGCAAGTACAGTACACGTGAAGATATTAATTTCGCGCCTGATGATGCGAGGTATTATAGAGTCATCTGCGTACAGAGACTACTCTGATAGGCGTATGCATGATTACACTCGCATCAGAGTCCTCACTATTCGCTTCTAGGTGACAATGACAATGACAAATAGTTAGTGGAAGTACTGAGGAGACCGGCCCATAGTACAAAGTATTTGATTTAGTTAACATTATTAAGCTGAGAATGATGTCCTTGTCAAATTTTCATTAACATATAGATGACATGTGATCGTTTCTTTGTTACATCAGGCTTGTCGTTATCGAGCTATGAATAACAGTTAGTAGTGTTGGTGTCGCTTGTATGTTATATAGACACAACTATGTTTACTGGTTCCACTAGTTGTACGCAATTACAACTTTAAATGAGTTCGCTCATGGGAAGATGCTATTGTTGTTGTTTTTGTCAACAGTATAGACCCAGTTCTACACTGTAAACATATTATTTATACAAGCTTGTATAGAATATTCTGTCAACTTTTGTATATTCTGTTGAGACTTAGCAGGTGGACGATACGATCTGACCCGATAGTCAATAGCCTCTTAAATTGCCAGGGGCGGTTAAAAATATAGGTTTTTAAAGAAATACTTTGTGTCTCTAATATCGTTTTTTATTCAATTATTCAGCAACATTACAATTACATAATTCTATATGCAATATTATTATATGCAGAGATGTATGTGTAAGGAAGAGATTGAGCTACGTTTGTTGAAAGTCGCGAATAGATGTAACATAAGCATTAAGCAGAATTGATTAAATTGTGGCAAAACGAGACATATTTCATTAAGGTTCGTTTTTCCGTTTGCGACACAGTACTCAAAGGACGTCTGCTGCAGATGCAGATGCGTCGATATGCATCCGCCTGGTTAAACTCACACACACATATACAATTTTTCCTGTGGAGGCGCTCTGTGAAAATTCAGATGAAATGAAGATTGTTTAATTTGCACCATGGGAACTTTGGTTTCGGATCAGATTTACAATTACGTTAGAGCCAAGCTATCTCATGTGAATTGATTTTAAAATATGGGTTCGAATAACTCTACGGTGAACGTTGGCAGCGTATGCCTATTTGTTATAGATAAGTTATCAAAGTTTAGGGTTGTTTCAAGTTATATTACTATAACCTAGACCAGGCTTGTCACATGACATATAGTTATAAGCCAGTTACATGAATAAGTCTGCCTTACAAAAAAGAAATTGACCATTAGACTATCTGTCATGCTTCGAATAGGTGTGATGTGAATGTGATACCGCTCGCGATATTGGGCCTTAAAAGAATGTTGCCGTTAGTGTGTCAATTGGCCCGGCTTCACGTTAACTGACCCTCGGGGGACTTGGAATTAATTGATCTGGACCTTCGTGTATCCGCGCTATTTCTCGGCAACGGCTTAATTGGAATTCATTGGAACTTTATTGAAAATCCCGGTACCAAGAAGATATGCGCTTATAACCATTTATTTTAGAACCGTCATTTTGTAACCAAACATCCATCGGTGTGACTATGTATTGCTAAAATAAAACTATGTATATATTGTTGCTGCTTTGTAGTGCTATTTGACTCGGGAAAGCATGGAACAATTAGTTAACACTGTGCTTGAAGTACGACATCACAGTTATTTAGAGACAAATGCAAATATATAAATATATTTCTGCTTAACCTTGTTATCTGATCAAATTGTTCACTTTTAGTCAGTGTGTCTTTGTAAGTTGCATACGACTTATTTGGAAACATTGTAGGTCTAGACCAGGTGACGGATGTTATCATGGCAAGAATAGATTTCAAATAGTTATAATGGGGTTTCTTTCTGAAGCATAGCTCATAATGTGACAGTCAGAGTCTTAATTATTGTATCATGTATATCGAGTCTGTATTTGAATCTTGGATATCTTATCCTAGTGTGTTCATGGGACGGATCATATTAACTCTTTGAGCGCCAAATTGATTAAAGTAGACTCATCCATGTTCAAAATCAGACGTCTCCATTTTTCTCGTATTAAGAGTGTTGGAATATATGATAATAGAGCTCTAAAAGGTGAAACAATGCTGATTTCATGTGAGCCAGCTTGTTACGAGCTGACTCACTTGAATCTGTATTGTTTGACATAAACCTCGATATAACCTTTGGAGCTGAAAGAGTTACACTGCCTCCGCTTTGACATCAGTTATGTTCTATTGGCATAAAACTAGTGGTTCTACACTGGTATTAGCAATCAGAACGGCTGTTACGCTGTTTCAAAAACACAGGTCCATTTCAGAAAATGGTTCGAGTTAAACTATACATTCGAATGTTCGCATCTCGTGTCGTGCGACCAATGCATGTGAATGGTTATTTTTTTTGTAATGGTGTTTTATGTCGATATGATAATTTGTTCAGTTACAAGAGGGGGTGCCCTTATTACTGGTCGATTTATCCTGGCACCAGCTTTTCAGTCGTTATGCTCACTACATAATCCTGAACGTCACGGAGATAAAGTGCCCGGCTGAGGACTAAACCCGCAACCCCTAAGACCCGAGGCGGACGCTTTACCACTTCACCACCGAGGCGGTTACTATATTAGAAAACGATATATTTGACTCACACAGCTGAAACGGATTCGTTTATGAAAGCAATCCGGTCTCTAGAGATATTTTACAATGATGAGTATCCGAATCGGAGTATTATATAACCGGTTGAGGATAATCAAGATCGTTCAGGCTTTTCGAATTGATACATTCCCCTTGACAATACTACAAAACCAATAAATTAATTAATCTTGATAATAAATCGCCCAATTGTTACATTTTCTCATTGAAAACGGTTGTGATAAATTGATTACTGTGTTGACATATGTATTTATTAAAAAATTGGACCGCCCCCGTGGCGAAGTCTTATCTAGAGCGTTTATCGTCTGGAAGTCGCAGATTTGATCCCCGGCTCGGTCTTACCAAATATTTTAAAACTGGTAATACTGGCTCTACCTCCTTGGCGCTGCGGTTTTGTGTGTGTAAGCATTGCAACTGACTCGCTGGTGTTAGGATTACTGGTAACTTATCAAGGAAAACCTTGATATAACAGGGGAAATGTTGGAAGCTGCGTTCTATAGGGTCTCCAAACTGTTATACATCCTGGTTGAAGTAGTCGTCTCATGCATTAAACTTTTTTTTCCCGTTTTACTCACTGCATTAGGCAGTTTTTAATGTGAATGACCTTCTGACCGTAGTATAAAGGAGATATTTGGAGTAGTTATTTATTTTCCTCAATGTAATAATATATATATTGAAATCACCATAACAGCTTTCAATATTTTGTAAAATGTACTTTCAAAGCAGAGGACACAATTCCTCTCGGATACTCATCAGTTTACAGAAATTAATCAAACACATTATGTTGTAACATACGCAGCTTTCAATCACAGAGCTTAATACCACTTAACGTTTCACAAGCTGCATGCTTGTACATTATAGTGTCAATATTCGGTTACAGTCAAATTACAGAACATTCTATGTTACCCATTTCCCTCGTATAGACGCTTTCTGACGCATCTGGAGCAAACGGCTTTTTCAAAACGAGCAATTTCAACTTTTGACAAAATGTTTTCCACTTTTAGTCATAGGTTATCCATTCAATTAAAGAGATTTTCCAATTTTGGACAAAATAGGTTCAAAGTCGTCTGCTGCAAAATGGCCGTATGAGGGAAAGGGTTAATGAATAAGAACCGAGGACAGTCACCAGAGATTTATTAATCCCTTGAACAACGAGTACAACTAATGTACATTATGTAATGTAATTACTCGCCTGAATCGTTAATGCCTAAAACATGTCCTGTACGTTGTAAAATGTCATCGAGGGATGTAGACAGAGAGATTGAGAAAGAGAACAGAGAGATAGGGGGACAGGGAGAGGAGGAGATGGAGAGGAGGAGGAGAGAGAAAGACAGTCATAGTAAGAAGTAGGTACAGACAAAGGAAGAGGAAGAGAGAGAAAGTAGAGAGAACGACAGTGAGTGAGTGAGAGAAAGAGAGAGAGAGAGAGAGAGAGAGAGAGAGAGAGAGAGAGAGAGAGAGAGAGAGAGAGTGGGGAAGAGAGAGGGGAGAGAGAAAGAGATAGAAAGAGAGAGAGAGAGAAAGAGAGAGATAGTGGGGAAGAGAGAGAAGATAGAGAGAAAGAAAAGTAGAAAGAACGAGAGTGAGTGAGTGAGAGAGAGAGAGGGAGAGAGGGAGAGAGAGAAAAGAAGATAGAACGACAGTGAGTGAGTGAGAGAGATATACATAAGGAAGAGAGCGGAGAGAGAGAGAAAGAGAGCTTGAGCGATAGAAAGAGAGAGAGAGAGCAGAAAGAGAAAGATAGACACAAACACATATATATATAGTATGTATATAAGGAGAAAGGAAATCAAAAGAGAGCGAGATAGATACTGAAGAAGGGAGAGAAGAGAGAAAGGGGAGATCTAGATGTATATATAAAGAGAGAGAGAGGGTAGAGGGAAAGAGAGAGAGACATACATAAAGACAGAGAGAGCGGGAGAGAGAGCGTGTGAGAGAGAGAGAGAGAGAGAGAGAGAGAGAGAGAGAGAGAGAGAGAGAGAGAGAGAGAGAGAGAGAGCGTGACACAGAGAGGCAGACATATATACATACAGACAGAGATATAGATAGAGAGAGGGGAGAGAGATAGAGAATGAGAAGGAAAGTTCGCTATATAAGAAACAATCATTACGTTCTAGTTTAAGAAGTAAACGAGAAGTGACGAAGCTCATATTTTACACATTTTATATTTTCCAGCGAGTGTCCTTGTATGTGTCAGTGCTGACATTGACAGTGATTTCTGTAGAACGATATCTGGCCATTTGCCACCCACTAAAACATCACACCACATCGCTGAAGACCAAACTGTCCATCTTTGCCATCTGGCTAATATCATTAGCTACACCGTGTAATGACTTCATCAACATAGGCATTGTACATGACTCACAAGTGCCAAATAGCTTGCGGCCATGGTTTACCCAATGCACGGCGAAGAACTTTGACACAGAGCGTAATTTCCAGATAGTTGATATGATCCTGTTCTACGCGGTACCTCTCTGTGTGATGACGTTCACTTACAGTAAAATAGCCATGTGTTTATGGACGAGTACCAGGACAAATAATGCAGGGACACATCGTAAGTATTTAATTTTCTTATCGTACCGTATCTACCTACCTCTTAATAAAACTAAAAGTGTGCTTATGATATTGATTTATTTTATATCATCCTGTTCTACGTTGTATCCCCTCTGTACGATGGCGTTCACTTACAGTAAAATAGCATGTGCGTTTATGGACGAGTACCAGGACAAATAATGCAGGTACTCATCGTAAGTATTTAATGTTCTTATATTGCCGTATTTACTTCGTAATAAAACTAAAATTGTGTTAATGGGATTGAAATTTGTAAAAAATAAAATCCAAATACACAATACTTAAAGTATTCCATTGTTGATCATCCGAACTTTAAGATGTTTGAATTTTATAGATTTGATGTTAACCCTTAGCCTGCTTCATTCCTGCGTGCGACTAATGCGATCCCAAAGACGTTTGTTTTACAATGTCTTCACTATTTATGGACAAGTCTGTATCTGAATAATGACAATGCCAGGGTTACACTGCATCGACATTATTCATAATTACGGTTTAAAGTAAAGCATTCTATAGAACGCACATGTTGATAACAGACGCGTAAGACAGGTTCAGTATTAATGTGTAAGACCAGAGACATATATATTATATGTCTCTGGTAAGACATACTGTATTCTACGCCTTCGCCGACACTCTATTCATACCGTAAGCGTAACGTGAAGCTTTGCTTACTTTGTGTGTACGGCGATTCAAACAATTGTTCAATTATATAGCTATGTTTCAGTGTCGCCAGTACTACTGGTGTATTTATCCTGTCACTAGCTATTAATTTGTAATTCTAAACCCACAAAGCGACAAGTTTGGAAAAACATCACTACCATTTTTAAAGTATGACCAAATCTGGGGTCGTAACCGGAACTTCCGCAACCGAAGCATGTGTTACCAAGTATATTCTACAAGTACATGTTTTTCGAATGAATAACATAATCTTGGAAAACAGTAACAGGTTCTTAAAGGGACTGTGTCACTTCATTAGTCTAACATTTATATGTGCTTAGATATACTTGGAATAATTATATAAGTGACTGCAAATTCAACACACAATTAATTATGTTTTATTTTGGTGGTCTATTCGTATATTTGACGTTTGTGATAATCTGCCATAAGAAAATTAACCTAGTTAGCTTATCTTTGAACATTATAAATTCTAAAAAAAAAATGTTACCGATTGTAAACCTCCTGAAATGGAATCAACTTCATGTCATTGTTCGTTTTGATTGACATTACACTTTTTTTGTATGAAAAATAAAACCCTAAACTCGTGATGCGCTTCCTTTTAATTCTAAATCTCTCATAGGTATGCTTTCGTATGGCGTTTGTAAACTATCTTTTTTATTGAAACAGTACTCTCCTTATATCATCATTTAGCCATTTCCCATTAGGCGCATTCGGACACATCCGCAACACACGACTCTTGGAAAAAACATTGGGACAAAAGAATAAATTGTTCATATGAGTAAACACTATTACCAACACTAGTAAATGATTACACTTTAATGTATAGAGATGTTCCATATTTCAGCCTGGAAGTTTTCAAAGACGTCTGCTGCAGAGTTGGTGTATATGGGAAAGTTTTTTTTGGCTCGTGTGCTTCTGAATAATTCTTACAGCACATAAGTTGGTGCATACTTATTTACCAGTCTTTATTGAATGAGCCGTTCCACGAGAAAACCAACAGTATGGACTCTGCGTAATGTATCGATCCGCGCAGGCGAATCCGGGCCGACACATCCCGTCTCAGGGAAATAGAGGTATAGAGTAATGATTCCTGAAATAGAAAATACACAGGAGGCAAACAATGTCTGTTCGGATTAGCCTGCGCGGAATGCTTAGGCTGATCCAGGTCGATGCTTTACGCACACTCCACAATGTTGGTTTTCTCGCGGGACGGCTCAAATAGTGATGAATGAGAAGCGAACGATAACGAAGCTATGAATAACATGCATGACTGTGAGCGCTGATCTGAGTCTGCACTGTTCAAAATTGCGATGTAAAGTCTAGTTCCAGAGGATACGCTGAATAGTCGCGTACACCGGAATAAGGGATGATACCTTTCTATTTCAGACCTGCACCATGAATCCGGGGCAGAACAGTTGCGAATGAGAAAACGTACTGCCAAAATGCTTATAGTAGTGGTTATTACATTTGGGCTCTGTTATTTACCTATAAACCTTGTCAACATTATACGGTAAGTTACGTAATCAAATTGCCCTGTAACGTTCATTTCCCCCAAAGTAACATGAATTTAATTAGAACACGGAAGAGTATTCCAATTTTTCCTAGTGAACATGAAATTGGGGTAATCATTTGGGGTAAAGTGCTCGAATAATACTATCTTTATCTGGCGTAACATTTGTTTTCTATCGAAGCGTCCTAGTGCCACAGTCTGTAATATTTTTGAGAGATATTATCTCCTAATTAGGAGATATAATGGCATGTCGTTTAATAAATACATTTACAAAATATTTTATCATATTTTATACATTTTAGGTTGAAACGTGAGAAAACTTCCGCATATTGTTACTTATTCCTGGAACATATAGCATCCAGTTACTGGTCATATACTAGTATTTCATGTTTTACCATTACCTTTCAGCTTCTACACACAACCGATAATATTGGTGACAAAAGCATTTATTTGTTTATCTATAATCATTTTGCAGATCTTAGCAACCATATAAGATACTCAAATTCATCAGATTAAACATATTAAAATTTAAAAGCATTTTATACATTTTATGTTGTAGAGAGGAAAACGGATATTTCTTCTATACAGGTAAATGGCTGACAACTCCTAAGAAGCTTCTGTTTTTTTAAAGAAACAACTTTCGAAAGTTGAACTATCAATGGAGTTCTAGTATAGAGGTAGGGGCCTACTACCAACTTTTCAAAATACATGTACGCTAATACGACTAATGACTCTTTTAGCATTTTGACACTTGAAAGACGAGGGCATAGGCGAAAAAGAGAGAGTCATCCGAATATTCACAAACCACAGGCTTTGTTTTTATGGTATTTCCATTACGGTCAGATCAAAAGAATTCATTCTACAATAGGCGACCATTATAGCGTTAAGGGCTATAACTCTTTCTAAAACAATCCAAGCAACCCAGAAACACATATTGAATTAAACTTTATTTCTAAGACTACCAAAAAGGCACAACGAACTCACATGTTACCTTACCTTTTTTTGAGTTATGATGACAAAGCTTAGGTCACACTAATCCCGCAGTGAATTTTACATTAAATTTCAGAAAATACATGGTGTCCTGAAAATTACATTTAATGTATCAAGTTTGCTGAAAGTAAACAATGTATTGGTTTCAAATTAGGCAGGGGGTATTCAATTGTATACACACTACTTTCAACCTGTTACAACATCTGTATTGTCCAATGGGGGACAATCTTCAGTGTATGTGTATGCATCTGAGGACAAGATTGACTGCCAGGCAAGCCGATCAAAATTGTTTCCCTTTGACATATATGGCGTCACATGTGTTCGTGGGAAAATGTACACGTTTGCATTTATGAACTGTGTAGGTTCAGGTCAGCCTATACATATGCTCTTATGATAATCTACACAATATGACAAGACGATTTGTACACGCTAATGTAAGTGATATGTGAATATGTTGATGCGGACTGTTTACAAAAGTCAACTAGCACATCAAATACATGCTTTCTGACATCTCTGCAGAAGACGGCTTTTTGAAAACATTGCGACAAAAGAAGAAATTGCTCAAAACGAGCAATTTCTCCTTTTGTCACCATCGTTTCAACTCTATTTAATTTTTGTACATTCATTTAAAGGGAGTTTCCAATTTTGTGCAGGTATATTTTCAAAGTCGTCTGCTGCGGATTCGTTGTATGTGGGAAAGGGTTAACCCAGGGACGGGTTCATACTACGGATGGCTTGGCTCAACTTTGATTAATTGATAACATCATGGTAGTCAAGTCATTCTTTTCCAACAATAATCCAACACAATTTTGACAGAAAATTGAATGAAATATTTATCCCACACGTATTTATTTACAACACTGCATGGAGAATGATTAACCCCTTCTAATACCCTGTATAAACATAAATTCGCCGATAATAATTGAGAAGGAATTACTACGTTTGTCTTCAAAAGTCGCCTGGTGTGATGCGTCAAAACGTGTCTGCATGTTTGGAGGGTTATGATATACAATTGCATTCATCCTTTTCAGGTACACTGGACTCCTAGCTGGAATTAACCGTAGAGACCATTATATTTTATTCCAGATGATAAAATTTCTCTTGTACTTCAATAGTTCTATAAATCCCGTTATATACAACTTTATGAGCGGTAAGTATAGTTCGAGGAAGTCACATATGTTCATGGATATATAATAAATCATGAATGATAGTATATTCGTTTTGATTTGTACTAAGTGTATAACAAACTTCTCTCCTTCTCTCCCAAGTATGTCTATCTGACTATCTGTCTATCTGACTATCTGTCTGTCTGTCTGTCTGGCTGTATGTCTCTCTCTGTCTGTCTGTCTGTCTGTCTCTCTCTCTCTCTCTCTCTCTCTCTCTCTCTCTCTCTCTCTCTCTCTCTTTCTCTCTCTCTCTCTCTCTCTCTCTCTCTCTCTCTCTCTCTCTCTCTCTCTCTCTCTCTCTCTCTCTCTCTCTCTCTCTCTCTCTCTCTCTCTCTCTCTCTCTCTCTCTCTCTCTCTCTCTCTCTCTCTCTCTCTCTGTATCTCTCTCTGTCTCTCCCTCTGTCTCTGTCTCTGTCTCTGTCTCTCTTTTTCTCTCACACACATGGACTCACCAAAGTGGTTTTATGCTCAATTGTGGCTACCAGTAATGCCCTTTTACCTTTATGTTAAGCGCGCCACTTCGAACATGCTTAAATAATATCATTTACGACAACACGATTTAGATTGTCGATAGCTATCCCTGGTCTCTTAGAATGTATTTCTGTGTTTAGTATCGTGGGTATATCGCTAATATTTGCATTCTTCCCAAGAAGCCTTTGATACTGACATGGATTTGTAAGTGTAAATATAAAAAGACGAATGCGTTGTCAGGATGACTTTCGTCAATCGTTACATGTAAGAGACAGAGCTCAAGAAAAGGGGCATTTTTGCAATATAAAATCCTTATTTGAAATTCAAACCCTATGTTGTTGGTACTCAAAAGAATCGTCTTAGTGAGAAGATGGATTCCTTTGAGTACACACAACATAGGATTTGGTTGAGTTATAAGAAATATATTTTGGGGAAAAGACCTGTTCACTCCCTCTTATCTAGTTCTCTGAGGAGAGTCAGAATTCGAACTCGCCACTCTTTCGACAGCACGTATTATTACCGACAGAACTAACTCTGCTTTGGGAATTCCTAAATAACTACAGCGTTATTGTATGCGCATCATAAATACCTTTACTCTATATATACTCGACAAATCTGCAGCAACCGACTTTGAAATGATATTGGCAAACCTATGGAAAATATCCATTAATGAGAAAATGTTGCAAACGTTTTAGCAAAGGTTGTCAAATGAAAGAAATTTCTGCATTTCGGATTGTGTTAAAACAAAGAATTAAGATATAAAAATTAACATGAAACTGGATATGAGTCGTCCCGTGGGAAAACTAACATTGTGAACTCTGCGTAAATGATCGATCCGGATCAGCCTCAGCATGCCGCGCAGGCTAACCCGGAAGGACACTTTTCGCCTCATGTGGATATTCAGTTCCATGAATCATTACTCTATACCTCTATCTCCCTAAGAGGAAATGTGTCGGCCCGGATTAGCCTGCGCGGAATGCGCAGGCTGATCAGGATCGACACATTACGCAGAGGCTATAACGTTGGTTTCCTTGTGGAACGGCACATATATTAGTTTCCAACGCTGTGCTGTTGTTGGCTATTATAAAGGCAACCAGGCTATCGTTAATGTTGAATGTCACGCAACATCGAAATAAAGAGGTTTTAACGGGCTGTGTATGAACAAGTGGTGATAATGAGGTGTGTTCTTTCAAAACATCTCAGGCAATAATGTTACACCTGAAAGATTTTCAAGCATGTCATTGTTGTGTCAATGTTGAAGCAAATGATGGACACAGGGAAAATACATTATAAACAGTTTCCCTACCCTGTCCATTGAATATTTTAAAATGCGGTCAGCTGCAGAGGAATGAATTGTCAACTTTAAAATGAGTTGAGATAATAGTCACTGGGAAAGGGAATACACCAAACGAATTGTTTTTCTTTATGTTTACAGCCAAATTCCGGAAGCAATTCAAATCAGCATGTTTTGGGTGCTATAGCTGCTTTTTCAAGCCACCAATTGAAAGCGGTAAGCACATCTTATTAATATATGAACCATGTATTTACCCTATGTTGTGTGTGCAGGCTCGTCTACTTTGAAATTTATTTTAAACACTATAATTTCTTTGAATCGGAAGCACATTTCTGAAGACAATATGAGAACATGATAGTGTGCTCGTATTGAACGATATTGTTAGTTTCAATTTTTAATATTTCCAAAGTTGCATGAAGAGTGGACAATGTAATCAGTTTCACCGGACACGATGACATTTTAACATGTATATGAGCCGTCCCGCGAGAAAAGCAACATTATGGACTCTGCGTTATGTATCGACCCTGATCAGTCTAAGCATGCTAAGCTAACCCGGACAGACACTGTTCGCCCCCTGTCGATTTTCTGTTTCATGAATAATTAATCTATATCTCTATCCCCCTTAGACGGAATGTGTCGGCCCGGATTAGCCTGCGCATGCTGATCTTGATCGATACATTACGTAGAGTCCATAATGTTGGTTTTCTCGTAAGTCGGCTCATATATACATACATAAGTGTTCCTTATAATTCTAAGATATATGAGCGGTTCTCCTGGACATGCAACATTAACGTAATTATAACGCGTGTGATGAAAGTCATACATGAACAATCATGATAAGTATTCAAAAGGAAAAAGTTTCTGAAACCTTGCAATAACGAACAGTGCAGATCCAGATCAGGCTGTGCGGGTACGCTGGCATATAGCGATCTATACGGGTAGCACATACTTTAGAATTGTGTCTTTATTACTGCTCATCTATGAATGAATGTATATTGTTTTATGGCGCATCGACAGCTAATGTCATTTAGCGCGCAATTAAATTTAATAATTCATGATCCCTGGGTAAACAAACCAGTACTAGGCTAGAAAATGTGCCTTTACCAAGGGCACTCCACCATGACCGTAGTGCCGCGAATGGGGATCGAACCCGGGACACCCGGTTTCGAAATCCCCGACACTAACCACTCGACCACAGCGGATTCCACTGCTCATCTATATACGTGTTCTCTAGGACTGATCTTAATCATTACTTTTTTGCTGCCAAACCGTCTGTACTCAGAGGAATTCTTGTAAAATATTGCAAAAGTATTCAAAACGTTTTCATGACTATAACGGCGTTTAACGAATTCTCTCAAACAACAGATCTTCAAAAATATGGTGAGTTTATGTAAAACCATTGTGGCAAAATAAGAAATATATCATAATATTTCCAAATTCGTCTGCTTCAGATGTGTCAAAAGGCTGTAACAGGGTTAAATGGTATAATTTCTGACAGGAACTGTCAAATAGAACAGTTCACAAAGGATTATTAATTAGGTCCTTCACACCAAACAGCCCGTACACGGCGATTAAAGTATCGTGACGGGCACCGATGTCTGCTGACTAAAATGGAAATGGTGTATTTGGAAGTTTTATTATGAAACGGCTTTTCAAACCCTTATGATTTATGATATTGCAAACTACAGTTTACAGTATTAAACCAGACGGATAAGTAGCCATTATCTTGACAATCGTTTTAATAACGCTCTATAAAAGTGAATTGTTTGTTTACCATAGTGACAATTTTAATGAAATAGGCTAATCACTTCAGAATGATCAGACATCTAAGCACGTTGACCTTTTAGCCGGGCACCAGACATTCGGTACCGTTTTTAAACCTTTTCCGCAGCAGCAATTCTGCAGCAGGCGGCTTTTTGAAAACATAGTGACAAAAGAAGAAATTGCTCAAAACGAGCAATTTCTCCTTTTGCCACAATGTTTTCCACTTTTAGTCATAGGTTATCCATTTAATTACAGAGATTTTCCTTTTTTTGACAAATTAGTTCAAAGTCGTCTGCTGCAGAATTGTCGTATGAGGGAAAGGGTTGAACTAACTGTCTGCTCACCACCAGTCATAAACACGAACTTTAAAGTACATTTGAGCCCGTGCGGAATGGTACATGCCGACTTTTTGTGATCTGATCAAAATCTACAATGTTCCAATATTAACTATGCAGTTTCTGGTAATACTGATCAGAATTACTGACTGATCCGAACGTACACTGTTCAGAAATGCCACCATGCAAACTTTCCCATTTGTCTCTCTGTCACCAAATGCTACAATTGTTTGCGGTGACTAATGTGAAGAATATTCATAAATAAATATATATATATATATATATATATCATCGGTTAAAATATATCAATACCCGCATGTTGCAAGCAATGAATTATCTTTATCTCCGATATATCTCTTGGTGATTCTACTGGAGCTACACGAGACTAATGCTGTCATGCTTTGAACGTATGACCCTTTCCCTCATACGACAATTTTGCAGCAGACGACTTTGAACATCTTCTGTCAAAAAACAGAAAATCTCCATATTTAAATGGATAACCTATGACTTAAAGTGGAAAACATTGTGTCAAAAGGAGAAATTGCTCGTTTTGAGCAATTTCTTCTATTGTCACTATGTTTTCAAAAAGACGTCTGCTGCAGAGGCGTCAGAAAGCGTCTCTATGAGGGAAAGGGTTAATTACTGGGCTCATATTCGTGAATATGATTCGGGGTTGCCCTACAATACGGTTAACTACATGTATCCCCTTATATCGCGGTGGAAAGACATGCTAAAGTAGATGACGAACATGAATATCAAATAGGAGCCGTACCACGTGAAAACCAACAGTATGGCCTCTGCGTATTGTATCGACCCAGATCAGCCTGCGAAGATGAGCCCAATAAGTATAGGCCGACACGTTCCTGTCTCTGGGAGATATAGGTAAATAGTATTGATTCCTGAAACAGAAAATTCACAGGAGGCGAAAAGTGTCTGTCCGGGGTAGCCTGGGCGGCATGCTTGGGCAGATCCGATTAAATACCTAACGCAGAGTCCACAATGTTGGTTTTCTCGTAATTCGTTTAGTTTAAACTTATTTATTTTACATCGATTGCGAAACAAGCCTTTGGCTTAGATTAATCACTGTCGATGTCTGCTTCCTGGAGACTTAACCAGTACTCGCGCCGTTTGTGTGGAAAAATCCCAAAGTCAGGACCCGCTCATCACGGGACTCGAACCAGGGACCTTTGATACGAGAGGCCGACGCTCTACCTCTGCACCACTGTCTTCCAATTCGTCTCATATGGATATCACATTATTAGTCTGTGTTACCCAATAAATGCATCTTATTTAGCTGTGATATCGACTAGAAGTCAAACTAGTTTTATTAATTATAGATGATTTAAATTAGATCGAAACATGGATAGATAGACAGAATAGCTGGTTTAGATATAGATAGATTAATTGCACGAGAAGTGACTACAGTTGTATATAGACAGTCCAATGCCTAAATCAATGACTACACAGAAATAATCACTTGTATTGATTGTCGGTTGACTCTGTTAGATTCGCGAAATTAAATTTAAATATAATTAACTTTTTCAGCGCCAAATGCAATATTGAGGTTTGTGCAAACAATGCAGATTCAGGTGAGTCAGCTCGTAACGAGCTGTCTCACCTGAAATCAGCATTGCTTGCCTTTTAGTTACCAAAATAGTCCAACACTTTCATAAATTGAGAAATGGACACCCGATTTTATACATGGAATAGTGTACATTAAACAATTCGTCGCTGAAAGGGTTAATTAGGTTTACATTTAATATGTTAAAACACTTACAAAGAGTTTTATAGCCAGTGTTAATACATTTACATCCATGTGATTTTTTTCTAAAACATATAACATTAATATGGAACTCGGTATTTATCTTTCCATTACATATTTTAATTTCATATTGAAGTTTGAAACATTAATGATACGGATAGCTATTACATAGAAACATTATTGTCCTCGTTTAACTCTTTCAGCGCCGAATTGTTTAAAGTAAACTCTTCCATGTTCAAAATCGGGTGTGTCCATTTCTCAATGTATGAAAGTGTTGGACTATGTTGGTAACTAAAAGGCAAACAATGCTGATTTCAGGTGAGACAGCTCGTTACGAGCTGACTCACCTGAATCTGTATTGTTTGCAAATACCTCAATATTGCCTGTGGCGCTGAAAGAGTTAATATGGTAGTTCTTCTTTTGACATTTAATTCCATACGATTTATTAGAAAATATCTACTGAACGTATTTAAATTTCATCATAAAATATCAAATAAAAACAATACTTATTCTAGATAGTTGTTCTACAAATTCAAATGCACATTATTATAACCCTCAAGGGCCACATTGTCTTTGAAACACGAATACCATAGTCTATATAATAAACCCACGTGTCCCGTTTAATTATCATTGAACGTATCTTGAACGTATCTAGTAGACGGACGTGTTCTTTTTCGATTCAAACGATATCAAGCTAAATTGAAGTTTATCCTTCCGTATCTTGGAACAACGCAATTTTCTGTTTAAATGTTTGCTCTCTGGAATTTTCTCGTTTGAAACAATTTGTATCCTAGTTCCACATTTTTCATACAACCGACAAATGGATCTTAACGGACTTGAGACTCCTGCTGGATATACAAGTGGGTTACAAACCATTCCGATACGAAGATATTTAAAACCTAAAAGTGTCAACATAATGGATGTAATCTTTGAAAATGGTTTGAGAACGACTTTCTTAATTACCGCACGTTAAAGTTACTGTGTGCATTCCAGGTGCCGCATGTCGACGTCACGAGAACAGTTACTAGGTTAAGTATCGTGCATGAGCTGATTAGGTACACATCTCTCGAACTAATCACTATTTTGCGATACAAACTTCAACCAATAGATGGAGACGGAGACGTCCCGTATCCATGGTCTAGTCCATACAACTACTTTTGAACTGCAGAAACGATCGAGATCTTGACTTGTATCAAACTTCTCTGCAAAGCAACTGCGCTTACGCCTGATAAACGAGCTCGATGTCGCCAGGGGGCGTAGCTCCCTTTAGGCACTGTAGGCACGTGCCTACACACTTTTTCTCAAAATGCCCCCAAAATACAGCTACGGCGATAGACATTTGCGTAATGTATCGACCGGATCAGCCTGCGCTGTCCGCGCAGACTGATCCGGCCGACACATTCCGTCTTAGGGGGATAAATGTATAGAGTAGTGTTTCCTGAAACAGACAATTCACAGGAGGCGAAAAGTGTCTATCCGGGTAGGCCTGTGTTGCATGCTTAGGCTGATCCGGGTCGATACTTTACGCAGAGTCCACAATGTTGATTGTCTCACGAGACGGCCTACACATTGATTATTGCCAAGTTACGCCCCTGGTCGCATGGCGCCAAACTCGGTGAATACGGTAGATGTTTCTATGTTTTACAGTTCCGGCCGATAAAAAGTCTCTATAGCCATAGCTGGGGTCGATACTTTACCCAGAGTCCACAATGTTGTTTTTATCGTAGGTTGTGAGTAGTGTAGATTTACCCTGGGTCTGTATCTTCACTGTTCTGTCCGCCAATTAGTCACTGCTGGATTCAGGAACCTTCTTATAAGCACCGGGCATTTCATAATGAGTGCAGTTGTATCTAACGTATTGACTTATAAGCACCGGGCATTTCATAATGAGTGCAGTTGTATCTAACTTATTGACTTATAAGCACCGGGCATTTCATAATGAATGCAGTTGTACCTAACTTATTGACTTATAAGCACCGGGCATTTCATAATGAGTGCAGTTATATCTAACTTATTGATTTATAAGCACCGGGCATTTCATAATGAGTGCAGTTGTATCTAACTTATTGACTTATAAGCACCGGGCATTTCATAATGAGTGCAGTTATATCTAGCTTATTGACTTATAAGCACCGGGCATTTCATATTGAGTGCAGTTGTATCTAACTTATTGACTAACCAACCAATTCGATGGTTTGGTTTTCCTGACGCACGGCGTTTTTCTTTCTCTATACCTGACTACGTTTCTTTATTTCAGCCATTGGTATCTATTTAGGTCTGAGACATTCAAAGAGATAGGTATAATTATTTGTACAGTCCATGTCATTTTATGTTGGAAAGATTGTTTTCACTCTCAGCTGATAGTATCAGTCATTCTTTTAATCAATTGTTCGAGCGTTCTTTAACACCAAAGATGTACCAGTTGTGTGTCCTTTCTTTCTCATTTAGATATAATCCTTACATTAGTCTGAGCAATAATGGAGCATTCATTTCGATCCTTTATTATGGATGCGCAGAAAGTTCTTTTTAACTCACATTATAAATATGCGAAGGTTTGATATTGTAGAGTCCCGCGCAAATGAATAGTTTAGCCTCCGTAAAGGTTTTTGATAATATCGTAAATATTAAATGATCATAATCATTTAGATTGTAGATTGTAGTCGTTTATCAATATTTAAATAAAGATAATTAGTGGACTAGTCAAGACATTGTGCTTCAAAATGGGATACATCAAATTTCATTTTTGGTAGCAGCTCATAAAGAGCAAATGTCCAGATATGTACATTACTATGGTGTAGTTAAACGTCCGATTTTTGTGCAGATATTTGTTTTTGCAAACAATGATACATGGTTATCGTGACTGTACAGTTATCCTTGTCCAACTTACCGAATAAATAAGATCTAAATAGTAAAAACTTTAGTATTGGCCTAAGTGTCACAAAGTGCTCCCCAAAAAGATAATTAGTATGACGTCCTCAGAAGTTAACTCCCTTGATGTCAGGAGATCAACACCGGTAGCTCCTAAAACGACATTTTTAAAGGACTGCATACACAATAACGTATTATAAAATACCACAGACAACATTAAATTGAAGTCTAAACAACACAAATTGAACTATATTATGTGACCTACATCTTATCTGTGATGATGGAGCGTACATTTATATATTGGTCTATATATAGAATGATATATTTACCTACTTTCATCTTTTAGTACATTCCTTCTCGTGTGACGATATATTTTGTTAGATGTAATTTCCTTTACAATAAAGGTATATCTTTTTGAAATGATTGTGTTGTCTACGTATTAAAGGTGCTGAACTTCAGATTATAGATATAATAGTCAAAGTTTTAAAACTATTCAAAAGTTGTCTTCAAATATTAAAATCATAGTTCTGGGATAATATTAGAGTAATCATTTTCACTTTCCAGTACAATAAACATCTAAATATTGATCGTTTATGCTTCATGTTTACTGGGTAGACATACCCAGTTAACCAAATTGTGTACATTTTCATGACTTACAATTGACTGCTTTTCGAAATGTACTGCCAAAATAATTTTGAACTATATATTACCGACTTTGTTGTCACTATTAGCAATATTTGCAGAAGTTTGATCTCCATCTGGAGTTCAGCACGTTTAAGATGAAGAAGGCACTACAGACATAGACATACAATGATTTGCAATAGCATATATCTCATCGTACTTAAAGTTAAAATATTGAAGTGACAGGCTCTTTGTAACTCTAAAAAACAGACCATTTCTTCTACAAGATTGACTCTAAACGGTAAACTATGAATATAGGAATGTAATAAACACTCGAGCACCGTTTATATTCAGAATCTTTTTTAATTTAAAGCAGAGTATATGTTTAATACAATGAACTAACTAGAAAAAAATAATTTCTCGATTAATTGATCAAATTGACAAACTAACATTATTCTTACAACCAAATATTCTTACAACCAAACATGGCCCTTTCGTGCTACATTATTTTTATATCGCATCCATACTAGAAACTTTGATGACAGTTAGTCTTTTTCGTTTGTAGTTGTCGGTTGAATATACATGGAATAGTGAGTGCATGCTTGAGCTGCTTTTACATAAACATATGCAGTGTAGTTAAGCATGTTCGATTAACAATTGCCCGAAAAAAACTTAAGGTATGCTATCATCGAAAATCGACCATTTGCGAAAATAGATCATTATCATGAATCTATGAGCTCGATCAGAGGTCCAGATAAGTTCAGCTCTTTTTCCCACAATTTCTCTCTGATTATTTAAGCAAAACCTATGTTGTAGGTTCTCAAAAGAATCGTCTCACTGAGACGATTCATTTGAGTACCCACAACATAAGGTTAGAGGGTCACATAAGGATTTTAGAACATGCAAAACGCCCCTTATCTAGAGCTCTGGTCGATCCAAGTTCATGCATTTTTATATTGCTTGGCTTCCAATAGTCTGTAAGAGTTACGCTACTGTCTTAGTGTATGAAAGTAGATGACATAGCATGTTAGAATGACATGTGTGAAGTTGTAGAGTAAAAGTGAATTGTTCATGAATATATTTTTACTAATCAATCTATATTTTACCGATTCATAACATATACTCACTATAATAAGGAACACAACCGTTGTTCTAATACATAACAGAGGTAAGATATCAAAACCAACATTGTGGACTCTGCGTAAAGCATCCACCCTCATCAGCCTAAGCATGTCGAGCAGGCTAACCCGGACAGACACTTTTCGCCTCCTGTGGATTGTTTGGTTCAGGAATCGTTACTCTATACCTCTATCCCCCTGAGACGGAATGTGTCGGCCGAATTATACTGCACGGACTGCGCAGGCTGACCTCGGTCGATACATTACGCAGAGTCCAGAATGTTGGTTTTCTCGTTCAAGGGCTCATATATAGATTAAATACAGTAAGGCGCCTGTAGAGAAAATGATTGTTTAAACAGCATGTGTGTTTTTACATGGTATTCTTTTTTTGTATAGAGTCTCAGCTAATTTGTTTATCACAATATCTAAATATAATAAGAATTGTTAAACAATATCGGTTATGAGATTTCTAATTCTGGTCAGTAAGTCAAACTACTCAAATCGCATACGTTTCTCTACATTGATATCTACTGATTTCGTTTATTTAATCCTTTCCCAAAGGTATACGCATTGATATCTACTGATTTCGTTTATTTAATCCTTTCCCAAAGGTATACGCATTTTGACATATTTGAAGGGGATTAGTTTCAAAATCATTGTTGTAAAAATGAAACATTTCACATGACGAGAAATTTGACCCTAGGACACATTGTTTCAATATTTTTTATAATAATTTGTTTAATATGTTTTCAAAGTAGTCTACTGCAATTTTTGCAATTTGTTGGACAGGGAGGGCCAAAAACGGATGCGTTTTCATATTATACATGGGCGCAGCTTTGCAATAATCTATGTGTAGGCTGTCTCGTGAGAAAATCAACATTGTGGACTCTGCGTAAAGTATCGACCCGGATCAGCCTTAGCATGCCACACAGGCGTACCCGGATATAAACTTTTCGCCTCCTGTGGATTTTCTGTTTCAGGAATCACTACTCTACCTATCCCCCCTTAGACAGAATGTGTCGGCCGGATCAGCCTGCGCGGACAGCGCAGGCTGATCTGGTCGATACATTACGCAGAGTGTGTATCGCCGCAGCTGCATTTTGGGGTATTTTTAGAAAAGATGTGTAGGCACGTGTCTACAGTGCCTAAAGGGAGCTATGCCCCTGTTATATGTATTACTATGGGGATTTAATCCGTTTAGATGTAAATCTAGTAATTAATACTAAAGTAACCCATATATGTTTTGTTGTTTTTCCGATCAATGATAACACACTGATAAAATGTTTCAATAACCTGCCTAACCTGAAAAAGGCAAAACCTCTGTGGGAACCGCCATTTAGAATATGTATTAAAAAGCAGTCATGCAGGTTCCACGGATTAAACATTATCGTTTTCATGTATATCTAATTTGTATTTTGCGTACGTCATGGAAAGATGACAGCAATACGTTTTTCAAAATATAAAGAGGTCATGCAAAAACACGAATTGAGGATTACCATCGTATATTTTATCATTTTTAAAATCGATATTCATGACCATACTTTGCTGTATAATTGTCGTTTGAAATCAATTTTGGGATTTTCGTTAATATATACGTTTTGTTTTATTTGGATGTATGCCGTTTTCAACATTATTTCAGCTATATCACGGCAATAATTCACGTATTCATGACCCCTGGGTAAGGAAACTATAAGACTAGGAAATGTGCCTTGCCCAAGGGCACTCCATCATAACAACTGCGCCGCGACTTCGGATCGAACTCGGGATGCCCGGTTCCCGACGCTAACCACTATGCCATTGCGGGTTCTTTTTCGTAAATAACTAGCACCTATAGATATATTAAGAAATTGCTATGTTCTTACACGTAGTTTTTTATTTAATCTAAACTGTCTATTGCAGCGATTGTGGTTTAGATTCTTTCAACTACATAAACTATTCATGAGAAATATTTGAGGTCAATTAATGTTTTATTACTTATTTCGATTCATATATGAACGTAAAACAATTCGCATGCCTGCCTGAGTTAGAATTAATCAGTGAAAGTTTAAGAAATTACCCCCAAACCCGTCCTACATTCTGATCCATTTTATCACAATAGCAGCATACGAATATGAAAACATTGTGCCAGAATAAGATATTCAGGGGCGTAGCTTGGCAATAATCAATGTGTAGGCCGTCTCGTGAGAAAATTAACATTGTGGACTCTGCGTAAAGTATCGACCCGGATCAGCCTAAGCATGCCACACAGGCGTACCCGGATATACACTTTTCGTCTCCTGTGGATTTTCTGTTTCAGGAATCACTACTCTATCTATCCCCTCTTAGACGGAATGTGTCGACCGAATCAGTCTGCGCGGACAGCTCAGGCTGATCTGGTCGATACGATACGCAGATGTGTATCGCCGCAGCTGCATTTTGGGGCATTTTTAGAACAATGTGTAGGCACGTGCCTACAGTGCCTAAAGGGAGCTACGCCCCTGATATTGCTATTGGAGTTCTCCTTCTGTCATAGTGTGTTCAAAAATAGTCAGGAAAACACACTTCAACTAAGATAAGTGTGTTTAAGGTTTGCCGAGCAGTTTTCAAAGTCTTCTTTTGGAGACTTCTGTATGTGGGTGCTTATCGTAAGTTAATCGAAAACGGACATGGCACTTTCCCTTAAAACATGTGTAGTAGTGTCCGATTGAATTGAACTTCTATCGCATAATGAATGAATAACACGGTCAGATTTATATATGAGCCGTTCCACGAGAAAACCAACATTATTGACTCCGTGTAAAGTATCGACCCGGATCAGCCTAAGCATGCCGCGCAGGCTAACCCAGACAGACACTTTTCGCCTTCTGTGGATTTTCTGTTTCAGGAATCATTACTTTACACCTCTTTCCACCTGAGACGGAATGTGTCGGCCCGATTAACCTGCGCGGGCTGATCTGGGTCGATACATTACGCAGATCCAATAATGTGGATTTCTATATTTTTCTATATTAACTGACCTTGTGATGTAATCCTCATCGACAATTCAATGCTCACGCATATAAGTGGAATACACTTGTTTGTTCCTTGGGACATATTTCGATATTATAACAAAAAATAATTTAGATCGATACGAATATCGATAGATAGTATGTTCATTATGGAGAAAATATGTATTTTAATTTCTAGACTACTTAAATTCTCTTTTGTCTCATTTCAGGTGACCTCCGTTCGACACAAAGGTACATTTTACAGTCACGCCAAGCGGAAAGATGTCTTTCTGTAATTGCAAACAGTGAAAACTCACGCCGGACTTTGCATTTGCACAGTCTTGGCGGAGCCCACCACTGCATTCCTACATGTACAATACATTGTAGAGTACATACTATAATTTAACCACCCTTAAACCGTGTTTATAAGCTGGTAAAATAGACAACTTTAGAGTTAAACCTCCTTTCCAATGCAATGTTCAACAATTCTGCGTCTTGAAAACATTTAGGCAAAAAACTATGGTAATTGTTTATAAATACAAGTAGAAATATTAATTAGAGATCACATTTTGTGACAAAAGACGACATTGCGCATTGAATGCATTTCTTTTCTTTGTGCGACTGTTTTACAAATTCGTCTTCCTTAGATGCGTAAACTGCATCTGCTTGTGAGAAACGTAAGGCTTTAAATGTACATCTAAGGCATTTTGTCGTCTTGAACACTTTTTTAAGAGGCTAACTTTTTAAAGGCTTCCTTCATCAAGCAAAACATATATCATACTGTTCTTCAAAACAATTTTCTTTTTGAAGGTTTCTTCATCCCATTCACGAGGTACCAAACCGAACCAAGGTAAATTGAGTCAACTGCAAAATAGTATCTACACTAACAGCAGCTATATTCCGAAATTAAACACCAGCTGGTGTATATGTTGCAGACGACTAGAGAAAGTATTTCGAGAAAATGTCACATTGCATATTTGTTTTCATCTGTTTTATCTCTGGCAAAGATCGCATGCCCTTTGTTTAGAATCGATATCCATTTCAATGATTAGACATGCAAATTTATTAAATTAATAGAATGATTTTTATGAAACTGTTATTAAAAAAATATATCAGGAAATTAATTGAATGTATATATGAGAAGTTCTTGCACGGGTTTAGATAACAATATATCATATAAAATAAGTTTAAAATAAGATTTGTGTTTGAATAGTGTTTTTTAACAGCTTTCAACAGTAATTCAGATGTGTCGCGTTTTTTTCTGGGAAGATGGCAAGTTCTTATAATATGTGTATCCTTACACCAGCGAATCAGTCGTAATATTATCCCGTAAACCTGAAGTATACTACAACAAATTCTGAAAGTAGTTGGTATAATCCTACATACAGAAAATCTTCTGCAGACGACTTCGAACACTTCTAAGTTAAACTATAGAATTTCTCTATAAATAATACTAGTAGTTTGAAGTTTAACCCTTTCCCTCATATAGACGCTTTTTGACGCCTCTGCAGCAGACGGCTTTTTGAAAACATAGTGACAAAAGAAGAAATTACTCAAAACGAGCAATTTCTTCTTTTGCCACAATGTTTTCCACTTTTAGTCATAGGTTATCCATTCAATTATAAAGATGTTACATTTTTTGACAAAATATGTTCAAAGTCGTCTGCTGCAGAATTATCGTATGAGGGAAAGGGTTAAATAATTTCATATACTTGAACGCGTTGTTACAACATGAAAAAGTTCTTCTATGGCACAATGTTTTCAAAAGTCGTCCGCTGTAGATGCGTCAAAATACTTCCAAATGTGAAAGAGTTAACCTCCTCATACATGGTAAATGATTTAGGATAAGTTCTTATCTAGGTATTGATTGTTAAGGGTTTAACGCCACTTTTTAATAATTTTTTAGTCATATCACGGCGGCCAATTCACCTTCTTATGTGTGTCCTGTCTCCCACACAACATTCTTTCTAAGCAACTTGCTGCTTTTCCATATACTTCAATTCCATTGGTGGAAGACGAATGACACTTGTCACAGTGATTTTTGTCAAATGTCGTATCTAGGGAAAAGATTGGTATAAACTAGTATCAGCACACTATATAGGAATTCTCGCCTTTGCTTTCTCACATGTAAAACTATTTATTTGTAGTCCTTCTTTTATAAAAAAAAAAAACCAGTTCATAGTACATGTATACGTGCACTTCAATATATCTCTCTGTAAACCATGTATCGCCTAACGCTAATATAAACATCATTAACGTATCCATATATATATATATATATAGCATCTAACATGAGTTGTCATTTCATATATAGAGGATATTTATTTGTTGTTTGCTACGCGCTCGTGAAAATATTTAAATTGTATCACTTTTCGATGAGATATATTCCATATCTACTCAAAACAAACAGATTTTCTTTTTATTGATGACGAAAGAATGAAACTAGAATGAAACTATTTGGTGTCTTCGTACCTGTTCACGTGCGGACGAATCTGTGACAGTTTGAATGTCCTATTCAAACACTTTTTTTTCCCCGCCTGCGGATTAACCTTCGCGGACTTCGCAGGCTGCTCTCAGCCAATACATAACGCAGAGTCCATAGTGTTGGTATTCTCATCGAACGGCTCATATCATTGCACGTTATTCATAGTCCCGGTGCGATTTCAATTGCTATGCTAGGAAATCCTAGCGCCCAATACCACTTAACCAATGCCACGCGTGCATGGACCGATTCCGCGAGAACTGATTTTATTTCAGTGCCTTAACCACTCGTCCACGGTGGATTCGTAGCATTGATTCGAAACAATGTGCTTATAAAACACAACAGTAAACAATGTGCTTATAAAACACAACAGTAAACAATGTGCTTATAAAACACAACAGTAAACAATGTGCTTATAAAACACAACAGTAAACAATGTGCTTATAAAACACAACAGTAAACAATGTGCTTATAAAACACAACAGTAAACAATGTGCTTATAAAACACAACAGTAAACGATCAGATAAATGCTCATATGCTAAACTATAGCTCGATAAGATGACGCACAAGATGTTGTGGAATTTGATGTGCTTATGTAGTTAACTAGATGGTATACCACGTTCACGTTGCTTACTGGGGATCTTAGCTTTCGCAATTCAATATCATCAGGGGCGTAGCTTTGCAATAATCAATGTGTAGGCCGTTTCGTGAGAAAAATCAACATTGTGGACTCTGCGTAAAGTATCGACCCGGATCAGCATAAGCATGCCACACAGACGTACTCGGATATACACTTTTCGACTCCTGTGGATTTTCTGTTTCATGAATCACTACTCTATTTATCCCCCCTTAGACGGAATGTGTCGGCCGGATTAGTCTGAGCCGACAGCGCAGGCTGATCTGGTCGATACATTACGCAGATGTATATCGCTGTAGCTACATTTTGGGGCATTTTTAGAAAAAATGTGTAGGCACGGGCCTACAGTGCCTAAAGGGAGCTACGCCCCTGATCATGTTTTAAAAGATTATTAACAAACGAAGTATAAAGTCCATTTAACGAATCAGTAAAACATCTGTAACAATTAGTTATTTGGGTAATTCAAACGACATTGCATAATGCACTACTCGGTTCTAAATAATCTTTTTACAAATAGTCATATATCACTGATCATGCGGCTGGGATCGGTCATGAATATTCTTTGAGAATAGAGTAGGAGGTCTTCTTATAGTTCATCAATACACACATGTCGTATTCACGGAGACGTCAGTGTTCATAGAAACCTGTAAATTATACGGCATGTTAAAGCTACTGAACTCCAGATACCCAACTGTCGAAAAAAAATAAAAGTGTTATTTTTGTATTTGGGGCATTGGAATATGATAACTGACATATTACATACCTCTATAATCGGTGAGATTTTCTTGTTTTTGATACTTTTTTCATCGCAAATTCTACCCTGTCAGTAACGGGGTAAGTATTTTTAAATAGGACACCCCTTCATCGGGACAATTGAAAACGACTCAAGTTCACTTTATTGATAAAAAACGATACATTTTCTACCCTGGTTTTACTTGGATAACATAAAGAATAACATTTAGGGCGAATTCGAGGTTTTTTTTGTTATTTGTATTGTTTTCGTGCCATCTGGATTTCAGTCGCTTTAATATACATGGATAATATGGTAGTCTTGGATTTTCCTGCAAAACGGTTGTAATAACTAATAACTGTAAGCGCAAGGTGATCCGTTCCGCGAAAAGACCAACATTATGGACTCTGCGTAAATTAGCCTGCGCGGCATGCTTAGGCTGATCCGGGTTGATACTTTACGCAGAGTCAAAAATGTTGGTTTTCTCGCGGAGCGGCTCGTATGTAGTTACAACTGTTTTAGGCAGTAGACTCGCGATAACTCGGAAGCCGAAAGTGATCCCATACATTACTTTCGAGAAATAGACGTGTTTCTGTGATCGCCGGATGAGTAAATTCTTTTATTTATCGTCTGCTTCGTAATTCATATAAGTGTATTTGCTTATTTTACGTTTATATTGAAGAAAAGAACCAATCCAGCGATGAAAACCTTATCAGGAAAAAGGACCAGGAGTGATTCCGATTACTCATATGAGCAATTAAAAACTGCTGCTGCGCCCTTTTCAAGAGACTGATTCGTTCCGGGAAATGGTCCGAGTTAAACGATATATTCGAAGTTTTACTTGTTCGAGTTATCGCGTGTTCACTGTAATGTGTATGATGGTAACTTTTTTCTTTTTCTTTAATTCCAGCTTCATCTCTAGAACCAATAACGTACGAATGACCATGGTGACGCGAAACTATTCTAGATCCAACTCCTAATGCAGTACCAGCCCATGGGTAAAGACGTTACGGGAACCAGTTTTGCTAAACTATACTGATGAGTTTTAACCGACATATATGATGGAAATAAATAGAGACTCAGGCTTCTAAGTTCGTCAAATAGAACAGCATATAATTACTGATAGTGTTGTCATGTTCAATCAAGTTCTCCCTTCGTATAGTATACTTGACCAAGTCGCAATACTCCATATCGATTTTGAAACTTAATCATTGTGTGTTGTTATTTTTGTGATAATGTTGGATCAGCGTAATACTGTCCTCTATGTAAAGACAATTGTTATAATGCCATCAAGGACTATTAGGCCCCGCTATATTGATTCATAAGTTGACCTCATACACCGCTGAATCACCTAAATACATAGGAGCCACGGCTAGCGATTTGAGGTCACAATGGCTCTCCGCTAGCGATTAAAGTTTGATTTTGTCACAAGGTTTATGCATTAACCCTTCTCACATGTATACGCATTTTGACGCCTCTGCAGCAGACAATTTTGAAAACATTTTGACCAAAGGCGAAATTTCTCAAAACGAAAAAGTTTTCAACTGATTTCAGTAATTTTACCTTTATTTATAGAGATGTTCTATGTTTCTGCTTAGATGTTTTCAAAGTCGTCTGCTGCTATGGATGTGGTGGGGAATGGCTAGATGTAGAGGATTATAGTTTGTTTTTATCCCTTTCCCACATATAGACGCTTTCTGACGTCTCTGCAGCAGACGACTTTTGAAAACACTGTGACAAAAGGCGAAATTGCTCAAAGTGTTTTCAACTCAGTTATTCAATTATTATGCTATTATTTATAGAGATTTTTTCACTGTTTTGCCAAGAATTTTTCCAATTCGTCTGGGGTAGATTTGCTGTATGTGGAAAAGGGTTAAAGGGATTACGTCATGACTGGTTGTATTGTATGTTATTTGCTTCAAGTACATTCAATTGATGTTCAAGTCATTTGCCAATCATAGTGTATCAACTAAGAAATATATTCTTATATTGTTAAGTTATGTCTTAAATCATGCCTTTATCTTGTCGTATGTTGCCTAGAAGACTTACGATAGTTAGCTTATTTATTCATATATTTTCAGCTCTACAAAATAAAATAGCCATACATATTACAACATTTGAACCAATTACGAATATCAATTGAGTTGGTATGGCCTAAGTGGTAATTGGAGTCAGTTTCGTTCTCGGACATTTGTGACTCTCAAACTGTAAAACGGAGTTTCATCATTGCATGTATTTTCAATGATTTCGCTTTGTATACTTCAAATTAATATAATTTAATTTGATTATTTCCCATGTAAATATAGTGGATGTAATGCCCCAAGGACCATAACCGATACCTTATCTTATTGTAAGCATACTAATACTTATTGTAAACGTCTGTGTTGTATTATGTGTTCTGTGAAAAAAAACTTATGTGACCCTATCACAGATATATATATAAATAAATATACATTGAACAGCTTTTTGAGTATGATTCGTAACTTAACCGAATGAAAATCAGGTACAGAAGCAAGGAAATTCCGCTGATCCAGTTTAATATTCTCAGCCAAAATATGACAAGTGCATACAACAAGAATCGACCTGTAAATAAACAGCAGGTAACATTAAATATATTCGATTGGCAGAGTAAATATGTAATTCGGGGTCTAAATACATCTGTGAACAGTGAAGACTCGGGCGAGTCTGTGTATCCATATTGTCTCATTAGTGTCTCCACTGTCCGTCTGGATGTAAGGGAGTCCTAGAGAAATCGTTTAAATGAGAACAAGAACTGTAGAAAAATTCGTATTAAAATAACATAACATACAGTTTATTGGGATTACATGTACATGATTTGTAGACATAAACACATACAAATTTGAGGTCCAAGAGCCGAATTACGAGAAAACCAACATTGTGGACTCTGCGTAAAGTATCGACCCTGATAAGCCGATGCATGCCGCGCAGGCTAAGCCGAATAGACACTGTTCGCCTCCTTTGGATTTTCTGTTTCAAGAATCATTACTCTATACATCTATCCCCCTGAGACGTTATGTATCGGCCCGGATAAGCCTGCGCGGAATGCGCAGGTTTATTTGGGTCGATACATTACGCAAAGTTCATAATGGGGTTTTTCTCACGTAACGGCTCGTATATAGTATTCCAGCGTACTTTACAGTGTACTTTGCTCCCGTTACAGCCCCTTTACAACCCTTTACCAAACATACACGCTTTCTGACGCCTCTGCAACAGACTAATTCTTACATTGAACTTGCTCAAAACGAGCAATTTCCCCCTTTGCCACAATGTTTTCAATTTGAAGCATTCATACCTTCTGTTTAAGAGATTTAGCGTGTTTTTTCCCTATTCCCTAGATGTTTTCAAGGGAGTGGTCTATTTGTTGGAAGGTTTAAGATCTACAAAGTAGGGCAACTCCATGTCTTTGACTCCGCCAAGGAATCCGCCGTGGCCAAGTGGTTAGCGTCAGGGATTTGGAACCGGATGTCCCGGGTTCGATCCTCAGTCGCGGCGCTGCGGTCATGGTGAAGTGCTCTTGGACACGGCACATTTCATAGCCTATAGTACTTGTTTGTTTACCCAGGGATCATGAATAAGTGAACTGTCGTCGTGATATAACTGAAATAATGCTGAAAAAACGGCGTAAAACCCCAACAAAACAAACAAGAATTCGCCAAAAGTGATTTCTGTTGAAAGTGCACTGTTTTGTCAGTAATATACGACGGGTGATCCAAAGTAAATGGATTTCTTTATAATTATTTACAATATGTAATGTTTTTACACGTCATTCCATTTTTTAACGTACATGTAAAAAGGAACGGGATACCTGAAACTTGAATAAATCTCGGAGAAATGAACGTGTTCCTTATGGTCAGATGGAACAATTCATTTTCCATAGGCGACCATTATATCGTTTTGGGCTATGGCTCTTTCCCAGCAGCCGAAATAATCTAGAAACCTATATTCAATTAAAGTTCATTATCAAAATTACCAAAAAAGCACAACAAAATCATATGTTATCCTACCTTTTTTTGTTTAGCTATGACGTCAAATCAAAGGTCACCCTTATCCCGCAGTGAATTTTATTTTAAATTTCAGAAAATACATGTTGTTCTGAATATGGCTCCTAAGCTGTCATAAAAGCTAAAAGCAAACAATGTCAACAACGTCATTATTGTCCAATGGGAGACCACTTCAGTCTTATAAATTCATCTGAAATCCACTTGACAACATTGTCTGCCCGGCGCTCCGATCCGAATTGCTTCCCTTTGACATTATGTACGAGTGGAGATAAAGAGGGGAAACTACTCGCTCGTTTCGGTGTCCATTTGTTTGAGTTACGATTGTCTTTTGTGACATTGATGAGGGGTGATTCCAAAGTAAATGGCTGTCTTCATATTCTTTTACAATAGTTATTTTAATTACACATACTTGTAACGTACGTAGACTTGTTTGTGATCTATGACACAGCCCCAACGTTAATGTGTTGTATCCATGGTGTATTGTTACCTATATCTTTCAAATACTTTTTTTCGAAAGGTTGTCATATGTCTAAGCGAACTAATTTTCATGTTACCAAGTAAATATCTAAAGATTTGACGCATGTGTAAACAATAGCAAGTGTTATTTATTTGTTGGATTACCCCTCGTATTGTGTCACCTTTATTTCTGAATACCAAGTCATTGGTGCATGTTCCTATCAGATACAAATCAGAGTTTGCACTTCCTAATTACTCTCTTAATGGATGACATATTCTATAATTCCCGTTTACGCCTTTATAGTCTGAAGTTAACGTTTGATTGATTGGGCTTTAACGCCGTTTTAGACAATTTCTCAGTTATATCACGGCGGCCAGTTCACCTACTCATGCATTTCCTGGTTTGAAGTTAACGTACGTGTATACAAACACGGGATATCTGAAACATTAATAAATCTCAGAGATATGCACGTGTTCCTCATGTACGAGATGTGAGATAAAGAGGGGAGACTACTCGCTCTTTTTGGTCCAGTTGTTTGTGTTACGATTGTCTTTCGTGACATTGACAAGGGCAAATTAAGATTTATCAAAAATAATTTGGCATTTAAATGTGTTTTGTACTAAGCAATCATACCTTCTGCTCTGTTTTAGAGATTGTCCGTGTTTCTTCAGATGTTTTCAACGTCATCTGCTGTAAATAAAGCTGTGTGTGGGAAGGTGTAAGTTCTACGAAGTAGTATACCTGCATCTTTGACTCCGCCAAACGTTATCTGGTGATACTGGATAGTCAACAGTATTGTAAGTAATATACGAGTGGTGATTTAAAGTAATGGAGCCGAGCCCCGATAGCTCAGTCGGTAGCGACGCGGGCTGTCAATTCAGGGGTTGTGAGTTCGAATCACGGCTCGCCAACTTTCTTTCCGACGATTGACAAAAGTCAATGCGACATGCGTCATTCATCTTCCACCAATGGGCTAAGTCTATGTGGAAAAGCAGCCAGTTACTTGGGAAGACCGTTGTGTGGAGTACTGGTGTTGGAAAACCAGAAAAATGCATGAGTAGGTGAACTGGCCGCCGTGATATAACAGAAATTGTTAAAAACGGCGTTAAACCCCAATCAATCAAATCAAAGTAAATGGCTGTCTTTATATTCTTTTACAATAGTTAATGTGCCTATAGTGCCTCAAGGGAGCTACGCCCCTAGCTTATTGTTACCTACATGTATATCTTTCAATAATGTTATTCGAACAATTGGCATGTGTCTAGGATATCTATTTAATTGTCATGGCACTAACTACATATCTTAAGATTTGACGCATGTGTAAACAATAGTTGTTATTTATTTGTTGGATGTCACCTTTATTTCTGAATGCAAAGTCATTGGTGCATGTTCATATCAAAAACAAATAGGAATTTGCGCTTCCTAGTTACCCTACTGGTCAATAGTATGTTTTTAAGAAAACTTACTCCATCATTGATGAAATATTCCATAATTCCCGTTTACGCCTTCATATAGTAAGTCAGCGTACGTGTATAAAGAAACGGGGTATCTGAACCATTGATAAAGCTCGGAGAAGTACACGTGTTCCTTCTGTTCCACGTGAGATGAATAGGGGAGACTACTCGCTCTTTTTCAGTGTCCATTGGTTTGTGTTACGATTGTCTTTCGTGACATTGACAAGGGACAATAAGGTCTTATAAAAAATAATTTGGCATTTTAATGTGTTTTGTTTTCATGTAATTTATACGATGCAAATCATCCAGTGATAAATACTAACGACGTTTAAGATGTTTGACCGTATTCTTGTTTCCAGACTTATGACGTCATCGATGTTAAGATCATCAGATTTCAGGAAAACACCTCGGTATCTGACTTTCAGTTATGCAATTGCTTTTAACTCTTTCAGCGCCGAATTGTTTAAAGTAGACTCTTCCATGTTCAAAGTCGGGCCTCTCCATTTCTCATGTAATAACAGTTTTTGACTATTTTGATGAATAAAAGGCAAACAATGCTGACTTCAGGTGAGACAGCTCGTTACTCACCTGAATCAGTTTTGTTTGCAAACACCTCAGTATTGCCATTGACGCTGAAAGAGTTGATGCATCATAGTAATATTTAGCAGGAAACATCTGGAAGAAGCAGAAATAGCACAAAATAAATCAAAGTGTATGACCTGCTTATTGTAATGATATAGCGTATACATAACATATGTGTTGATAAAACATTTAGGTATGATCATATTTCTATATTAATATAAGAAGGGGGTTATGGCTGTATTTGATTCAATTACAGATTAAATCGTGTCTGCGAATGCAAGTTATTTTGTCATAATGTACACTATTTCGCAAAGTCTCCTAAATGCTCCTTGATTTGGTGACACGTTCATATCCAGGTCAATCTGCGCGAATGAGCAGATTGATCGGAATCTTCACTGGGCGCTTTTAACTAATTGTTGGTTTTGCTGGACCATTACTCAGATTATTATTCACACATAAATAAAAAACAAGCATCTTAAATTTAAAACGTTTTTAATTTCTAATCATCAAGGGACAACGAACAGAGTATTTATCACGTGACATATGTTAAAAGTTATTGGTACAGAGCATCGACAAGCAAACCCGTATACATTGTATGTAACACGTCTGCCACTTGACATTTCAAAGGCCAGATTGTTTTATTTAACTCAATTTAAAATTGAATACCGGGGTTTAAAAAAAAGTTTTCCTCTAGTAACATATATGTAACAGCACCAAATGACAGGTGAATGAATAATGCTGGTTGACTGTTGACTTGTCACTTACTCCAAAAAATAGGCTGGTACAAAAAGTACTAATTTAAGATGTGCAGGCTGCAGCTTAAGATGAAACTGTGCTACGCACTTCCTGAAACGAGCCGTTGCTGTTGGCATGTAGGTAAATATTATCGTTTACTTGTCTTTGCTCAAAAACACAAACATACATAAAATTATAGTAATAAAAGGAATGAAATTAGCAGTTATATGTTATATGAAAATACATGTATATGTCAACTAACCCTCTGTCTTGTAGTTCGAAAGATGCATCTATGTGTCAATGGACACGTTTAAATGTTTGTTTTTCACAAATGCGTTGTGCCTACACATTTTGCCTCAAAATGCCCCAAAATGCAGCTGCGGCGATAGGCATCTGCGTAATGTATCGACCAGATCAGCCTGCGCTGTCCGCGTAGACTGATCCGGACGACACATTCCGTCTTAGGGAGATAGATGTATTGAAAAGTTATTCCTGAAACAGAAAATCCACAGGAGGAGAAAAGTGTCTATCCGGGTAGGCCTGTGTGACATGCTTAGGGTGGATACTTTACGCAGAGTCCACAATGTTGGTTTTCTCACGAGACGCCCTACACATTGATAATGGCAAAGCTACGCCCCTGGTTGGGACTTAAATATGTCTGATGTATACATCAATGATCAACCTATGCTGATTAATCGTTATGCGCATTCTTCACGTTGTATGAATTTATATTTGATATATTTTACAAATGTTCCACCGATACATATGAGCCGTTCCACGAGAAAACCAACATTTTGGACTCTGCGTAATGTATCGACCCAGATCAGCCTAAGCATGCCGCACAGGCTAACCCGGATAGACACTTTTCGCCTCCTGTGGATTTTTTGTTTCAGGAATCACTACTCTATACATCTTTCCCCCTAAGACGGAATGTGTCGGCCGGATCAGTCTGCGCGGACAGCGCAGGCTGATCTGGTCGATACATTACGCAGATATATTGATATGAGCCGTTCCACGAGAAAACCAACATTTTGGACTCTGCGTAAAGTATCGACCCGTATCAGCCTAAGCATGCCGCACAGGCTAACCCGGACATACACTTTTCGCCTCCTGTGCATTTTCTGTTTCAGGAATCATTACTCTATGCCTCTATTACCCTGAGACGGAATGTGTCGGCCCGGATTAGCCTGCGCGGACTGCGATACGCAGAGTCCATAATGTTGGTTTTCTCGTGGAACGGCTCAAATGTAGTATGTTAAGGTGACTATGAGCCATGTATTACCATAACGTATGGTATATATGTATATATCTAGCCTTAGCATTTAGGTTATGTATTATTCGACCAAATTCAACTGATTCTGATATTTATGCAAAGGTTTGTAATATTATGATGTACTTGTATCTTTATTGAATACACGATTTATTGTATGAAAAAAATGACATAATGTATTAAATTTGATAAGATACAAGTACGTTGAGATGATACATATACTTATTTTATAATGTGTCAGACACAGGTCAATACCGTCGCATAGTAACTAATCTATCTGAATAGGCAAAGGGTACTATTATCATTAGTTTGTCATTCGTAAAGTACCGTTATGACATGTGGGCCGTTCCACGAGAAACCCAACATTATGGACTCTGCGTAATGTATCGACACAGATCAGCCTGCGCAGTTCGCGCAGGATAATCCGGGCCAACACATTCCGTCTCAGGGTGATAATAGTTAAAAGTAATATTTCCTGAAACAGAAATTCAACGGGAGGCAAAAAGTGTCTGTCCGGTTTAGCCTGCGCGGCATGCTTAGGCTGATCTGGATCGACAATGCAATAATAGTCTTTAATTACAAAGTTTGTATTGTTTTGTCCGTGTAAGGCCAACTGTCGTATGACCAGTTAACATATCAATCTCTGAAGTGTTATGTTTCTATCAATCGCCAGTTGAATTTAAACAGCCAATAGCCGAACAACTGCCTTTGAATGCAACAACTTTTCAAAATATTGAATCAAGCACGTGTACAATATAATGTGCATCATACAGATAATGTGCTTAAAGTAGTAATATATAGTGTACCTCATAGAGTAATCACAAACAAATTATAATAACATAAACGAAGTAATGCCAATATTACTAACAGTAAACAATGGCGGATGAGTATTGACTATTTCCCTAAAAGATAAGAGTTTTGACAATCTGTTCCACCGAACGTTTAAAGAACGTTTAAAACATTGTGGAAAAATAATACATGGAGTATGCAATTTAAGCTTCTTGATGTTTTGTTCTAAATTGATTGATTGACTTTTCTCTTCAGTTGTTAATATGTTGTTTTCACTTCTTGTTACAAGTTTTTAATTTCGAAAACTCTAGGAAAAACAGCATGTGTACTATCTAATCTTAATTTGATCTCATTAACATATTTTAAACGGTAATATTTACATAATATTGCAAGAACACTGCATTGCATTGTTGTTTTTTATGCCCAAGCATTTTAAATGACAAGCAACATACTATGTTTTGTAAGAGACAAATATTTTCCTGCATGTGTAATTTTCCTTATAGCCGTACGAAGCATTGCAATTAAACTTTATAACTGCATTCAGTGAAATAGTTGTGCAGCTCGCGAATGCCAAACCACCAATCAAATTTAAACTACCTTATAGTAGCAGTAATTTGATTGGTAGATTGGCAACCGTCAGCTACAAAACTGTTTCAATGAACGCAGGGCCTGTAAATCTTTTAACGTGCCAGATCTTCCAAAGCATGAGTGTTATGTAGGTACTCTTGTTACTTATTCTAGCATTCAGCCAATCAAATTTAATTTCATGTCACCTGACATGTTGTTGTCAATTTCTTTATTTACGAGCAAGGTTGTAAGAAACCGAACCTCGACAGGAGTCGACTTTCTACTGAAGAAAATCTAGGCGTTAACATAGGGTTAAGTCAGGTCAGGTTGATATTTGTACAATGAATCAATTTATGATTGTTTAACGACCATTTATTTAAAGTCTCTCTCTCTCTCTCTCTCCTCTCTCTCTCTCTCTCTCTCTCTCTCTCTCTCTCTCTCTCTCTCTCTCTCTCCTCTCTCTCTCTCTCTCTCTCTCTCTCTCTCTCTCTCTCTCTCTCTCTCTCTCTCTCTCTCTCTCTCTCTCTCTCTCTCTCTCTCTATATATATATATATATATATATCTCTCTCTCTTTCTCTCTCTCTGTCTCTCTCTCTATCTCTCTTCGCTCTCATCTGTCTCTCTGTCTTTCTCTATCTCTCGCTCTCTCTCTCTCTCTCTTCTCTCTCTCTCTCTCTCTCTCTCTCTCTCTCTCTCTATTTCTCCCTCTCCTCTCTTTCCCTCTCTATCTCTTTCTCTCTCTCTCTCCTCTCTTTCTTTCTTTCTCTCTCTCTCTCTCTCTCTCTCTCTCTCTCTCTCTCTCTCTCAATCTCTCTCATCTCTCTCTCTCTCTCTCTCTCTCTCTTTCTCTCTATCCTCTCTCTCACACACACTCACCTCAACCTCTCACTACCTCTATAACCATATATCTTTCTATATTAGCCCGCTCTCATTATTTACTCAGAACTTTCTCTTGACAGTATTTAACAGAAGACAGACACGAACGGGTGATTTAATTCGAAGTATAATTTTACTGTACATGAAACGATAATATTTTGTAACTATACAATAACGTTTAACATAAATTGATTTGTATTTACATATGTATAACAAAAAGAACCAGTTTACACATACAATTTAAACAAATCCAATGTTATGTTTTTAAAGTATTCAGTGTCATAAATGCAGTTTTTGAAAACAACGTAATCGCCAACAAAACGGATCACCGCTCAAGTAATAGACATAAACCTGATGGCATCTAACAGCGTTTGTTGCAAATAATATTTGCCAGTGATTCGATTTCAGACGTCTCGTACATAGGCCTCCATATAAATAAAACTTTGACTTGTCCTTTCTCTCGCACAACGCATCTTAGGCAGACGTCATTGAACACGTTTAAGCTACAATGTATGGATTCTAAAACATTGTGGCAAAAGAAATAACTGCTCGTCATGAACGATTTCTCCTTTTTCCACACTGGCAAAATGGCTTCAAATGTCTTCTGCTTCTAACAAGTCAAACTGCGTCGGGTATGTGGGAAAACACCAGCTAGAGCACGTGTAGCACTCCAACTGCTTTTTTACTTATCGTTCTTTTGTTTTCGCAGAGCTCTAGTTAAGGGGCGTTTTTTGCATGTTCTTCAATCCTTAATTGACCCTCTAATCCTATGGTGTGGGTACTCAAAAGAATCGTATCAGTGAGGCGTTTTCTTTTGAGTATCCACAACATAGGGTTTGCTTTGACAATAAGAGAGAAATTGTGGGGGAAAGAGCTGAAAACCCCTCCTTAAATGGACCTCTGGTTTTGAATAATATTTTCCTCTCTTCATATATTTCAAATGTTAGTCCATGACTAATTTTCTTATAGAAAGTCACCAAGATGTAAATGCATACAACCCTGTATATAGTTTAACGTGTAATGTAATATGTTCCCTTTTCCACTGTATATGTTAAACATGGAACCCACGTTATACAGTGTGGCCCTTCACTATATTACACTGGTTATGTTTCATTATCAGTATCGCGGTAAATATTAAGGTTATTTCTACATGAAAAGCAAACAATTTCTCCTTCACGCTTAACACTTCCACATGCAGTAATACGTTGAAAGAATACCGGCAACATACGACATTTCAAAACATTGTGGCAAAAAGAAGGAATTGGTTTTAATGAGTAAATTCTCATCTTGAAACACCTTTTTAAAAAAAAATGTATTAATTACACTTTAAACTATTAGAGAATTAACTATATTGATTCAAAGTCGTCTGGCTACAGATTGGTTGTAGGTTTAAACGAGAACGTTTACAGGGAGGAAATAACAGAAATAATTTGGTCCCATAAAAGATTTGATTTTTTTTCAGCCAGTAATTAACAAACTTTATGAAATTACTTAACCCAGTCCTGCTCTCTAAGAAAGTACCATCAACGCAAAAGGCAGTTTGTGGTATGTAGAATTCGGGTCAGTAATCTGCTACTACTCGCCATTATAAAAACAAAATACTCATCTTATGCAAGTTATACATTCAGTACTCTTTTTTTAACACTGATTTTGTTAGCTTGTATGAAATGTTTAGATTTACTACCGAATATGAAATTCATATGGAACACGAGTATTATGTTTGAAAGTTTTATATCGGCGGATAATCGGAGATTACAGATGTAGAGTAGTCGTTAAAATTACAATGACGATTCTAGTTTTGTTGTCAGAAGGAGGTATATACTTAATACACTGCCCTTGTGAGAACATGCGGATTAACAGCCTAATCTGAATATGTACAGTTCTCAAATGCACAAATAGAAGGTGGCTGAAGCCCACCGACCGATCAATCACGTGACTGAGGTAGTGGTGCCCACCGAACGATCAGTCACGTGACTCGGACAACCCAACGTGCAGGAGGAATACGACGATTTCTTATGATATTCTACAGAAGTAATTTCAGCTTTAAAAACATCTGAACAGTACAATAGACAATAACCAAATATGAAGGGTCGATTTCTGGTAAACAAATAAACAGTGCGCATTTATCATTTTGCAATTACGTTTCAAATGTCATCTGCTGCAATAATGTCGAGAGTCGTTTCTTGCCAGGCAAGAGTTTTGAGTGCTTGTGTTGTCTGTAAACCTTAACAATGTATACCAAGAACATCAAATGTTTACATCTTTATTGTCTTAATGTTTGTTTTGATTAAACAAACGTTTTTATTTAATGCTTAACAATGTACAATAATTAATGATTCAATATATATATATATATATATATATGTGTGTGTGTGTGTGTGTGTGTGTGTGTGTGTGTGTGTGTGTGTGTGTGTGTGTGTGTGTGTGTGTGTGTGTGTGTACATATATAAATAATAAAATAACATTGCAACTTATCTGAACACAAGACTTTTCTCGAACTTTGTCAGGTGAAAAAAAGGAGTAATGTTGCGAATACGCAAAGATGTAAAGATAAAACAAGCCGTAACTCTCGCGTTTCTCCAGGAAATCCAACTTGAGCTTACTACTCACGAATCTAGACACGACACAGATCTGCATGCGTTCGATGTTTGTAGAAATATCTCTTTGATGTGGTGGCTAACAGTGCAGGTTTATCTTAACCTTCAATTGGTCGCATATGTCCTAACTCTTTTTTTCGCAAAGCACGAGTCAAGTCCAAACTATTGTATCATAACTAGAGCTATACCGTCGTTAAAAAATAAAAACTTGAATCAAAGCCTTTATCAATCCCATTGCAGTTAATGTGATAGTAATATCGTGTCGAAAAAACACTCCTTTGTGTCCCTTAAAGCTCTTTTGAAATAAAACTAAAATACACATAGCAAGCATACAGAAGAAAAAAACATAAATTAATATTTTGTTTTTCAAAAATAGTTGATTTACAATTCATTATGTTTATTGCAGATAGTTTTAATTTAAGAAAAAAGAGAATATTCATTTTGGCCCAACATGTTCATTTAAAAACTAGATCAGCATGAATGCATCCGTCGTCATGGTTAAATTTAACTAATACAATCTTGCACGTTGGTAACGTACATATGTCAGAAGTTTAAGTTTTGCCTTAAGATCGTGAAATAAAAATATAACTCCCTAAGGAATCGTTTATAGCTCCACTGTTGACCGGCCACGATATAAAAGTACTTTTAGGCGCTACCATTGCGAATAGATGAACTAGACACGATAAAGAACAATATCGAGGAACTTTTAGGCGTAACCATTGAGAACAGATGTCCAAGACCTGCCAATATTTATTAGATCATAACATAGTGAGCGGCACAGTGCGAAAGCCAACCGTAAGGAAATGTTTGTCAATTAATCATAGAACGTTTCACGACACTTCTGTAGAGCAGTATCACCCATTTGTTTAGCATGGTTGCGAACTCAGGTCTATATCCACCCGTGTAATACTGTAAACGTATGTATTTTACATCGATAGCGAAGCAAGCTTTGAGCTTATATTCCTGGACACTTTGCCAGTACTCTCGCCGTTTGTGTGGACAATCCCAAAGAAAGAACCCTCTCATCACGGGATTCGAACCCGGGACCTTTGGTACGAGAGGCCGACGCTCTCCTTCTACACCATTGTCTTCCTCGTGAAATAGTTGCGTACATTTTGGTATTCCTGGAGCCCCGCTCAAATAGTTTGTTTTCCAAGCGGCATTGGTTCAATTAAAATGGCAATAACTTGAATCAATACAGTAAGAGAAGAAAAGCGGATGGTGAAATTATTTCCACATGCAGCATGTGTCTTTGTTATATGGATTGTAATGAGAATTGCGATTGGTAAGTATTTCAATCCTGCTCCACGATAGGCAACACTAGCATATTTGCGAACAGTGTAAAACCAGATCAAACTGTCTGAGACTACTATGTTAGCCCATTCGAAAAAGAAGCTTTTGAGAAACAGCACACACATTTTGAAAATGATCAGATCAAACGGATGTACACGCATGTCGATGTATACACTCTATATAAATACACTCATGCTGGTAATCCCTACACCATGACCCAGATCAACTTTAGGTAAGTTTAAACGAATGAGCACATGCACGATTACCTATAGGCCATTTAGAAGAAATGTCATGAAAGACATATTGTTAAAACGTAAACCAGGCTCCATTTTGATGTGTTCTTGAGATGAAATTGTTTGATACAAGAACGCTTAACGATGTTATGATAATAGATGGATTGAAAGACTCTTAAATTGAGGTATGATATTCATTTTGACACGAATTTGAAATTCCGGAGTATTTACAAAGCAACAGTGTAAGATGAGATTTGAAAGATCCAAACATTCATACCAAATAAAAGACCGTAATTGTTCCGACTGTTTAAATCTAATACTCGTTTCGATATGCAGACACATTTCGAAGACTCTTCTCATGAAAACACTGTAACAAAAAGATAACTTTCTCATAATGAGTAGTTTCTTCTTTTGCTACTATGTTTTCAACTAAATTCAACAATTATACTTTTAGATTATAAATTTGCCATTGGTTTGCCTCGGTGTTTTCAAAGTCGTCTGCAACAGATGTGCTGTATATTCGGAAAGCGTTAAAAAGGAAAACACTCTTAAATTAAAACTATATAACAATGATCTAAATATATTGCGGTTTATGATTTATCTTCTTTTTGCATTAAAAGTCGGAATTGTTGTTCATTTCACAAATCAACAGCAACCATATCTACCATAAATAAACTGCGGTTGTGTCAAAAGCTTAGCAAATACATGAACATATCAATAATTAGTTCTATGAAGGATAAAACAGACTTTCACATAGTTTAATATACTCTGTACGATAAAATTAAAAATTAACAACAATTTATAAATAATAATTGCACATAAAACATACGGGATGCACAGGGACTGACAACTGACGATGTACATCACATCGGAATATTGCACTAATTCAAGTATAGTTCACTAACAATTAGATGGTATACAATGTTTATGTCATTCTGTAAAATATTTCTTTTCATACGATCTAAAATACAAATGACGTTTTTAAACCACTGTGAATTATGAGGCATTACTATGCACAGAGATCGTGCGTTTTCCATTTCAACAAGTAACATGTACATGGGAAATAATTGGTCATAACAATAAATTCATACACAAGTCCTATTTCCAAGTCATTTCACCAGCAGTTCTGACCAAAGGAGAACTGGCTCATGATGGACAATTTCTTCTCACAACGGTTACATCTCTATTCATTTATAGTACTTTTATTTATAAGGATTTCCCATATGTTTCCATAGTCGACTGCTGCAGAATTGTAGTATGTGCGATCGGGTTAAACTATTATGAACGCCTTTAAACCAGATCGAATTCTGCAGATTCTTCACGCATTGAAATTGCTTTGCGGTTGGTTTTTCACGAAGAAAAATTCAAAATGTCTTCTCATACTGCCATTTAAAGAATGCTGTGCCTAAACAACGAAATTATAATCATGTGTTTTGTCTCTTTAATGGTATTCCAAGAGAACAAATAATTTGCGAAATATGCTCTTTCAATCTAGTTTTAAAATGAATATCATTTTCTCATATGTTGTCCAAAATATTCGGATATCAGAAAAACTCATCTTGGTGGTATGTAATTGCGCAATATTCATAAATCAAACAAATCAATTATTAATAAAGAAAGTATAAGAACATAAATATAGATATATTTCGGAGAGGTTACCCCTTTCGCGATGACGTTATAAAGCATTTTACTGTTCCCTAACATATTATTACTGTGTACGTATACTGTATAAACATTTTTCTTGTGATATACCAACTGATTTATCTGACATATTGTCAGGTTATTCATTTACTTTCGTCCAAGCTATATTCTTCAGCCTCGTAAATAGCCATAGATAATACGTCGATTTTATTGTGCTGGCATCTCTTTGTGTGCGATATAAATGTGGCATACGATTTGAAAAGCATGAATCAAAAAGCATAATTACAAGATGTGTTACGCCTCGTTAGAATTAATCAAAATACGAAACAAGCAGTTTGATAAGAATAGAACACAAATCGTGCAAGCAAAGTGGAAAACATTGTGACAAAAGGAGAATTTGCTGGTTTTGAGCAATTTCTTCTTTTGTCACTATGTTTTCAAAAAACAGTGTCTATGTCTATACGGATAATCACGCGGACTAACCGTGTAACTTTATAAAAATAAAAAATAACCGCTTTGACTTAATATTTCATTAACAAATCAGTGCCTTTGAATTCTGTAGAGACAATAATACCCACAAGAACATATGAGCCGAATTTCGAGAAACTCAACAATGTAGACTCGACGTAAAGTATCGAACCGGATCAGCCTAAGCATTAAATCAGCATTGTTTGAATTTTAGTTATCAAAGTATTCCACCACTCTTATTAAATGGAAAATGGAGACGCCCGATTTTGAACATGAAATAGTCTACCTTAAACAAGTCGGCGCTGAAAGAGTTATTGCGATATTTTTCAATAATCGATCTGTTAAAATAAATAGTGTGTACATCTAGAACAACAAAATCATCTGCACAATCATCTAGATATAGGAGTCGCTCAGTGGTAAACAATCGTTGGGTTATTGCAACCATCATCAGCCTGGGCCTTCACGCAGGCTGATCTGTCTATGAACAAATTAATCATTTCTAGGTTTCATAAAACGGCTGTAAATTACGTTAATGTTGGTTTTCCTGGATCTGTTTTAATAAATGTACATACTTATCCTATGTTTATTTTAACACTTTCCCTCATATAGAAGCTTTCTAACGCCTCTGCAGCAGACGGCTTTTTTGAAAACATAGTGACAAAAGAAGAAATTACTCAAAACGAGCAATTTCTCCTTTTGCCACAATGTTTTCCACTTTTAGTCATAGGTTATCCATTCAATTATAGAGATATTCTATCTTTTGACAAAATATCTTCAAAAGTCGTCTGCTGCAGAATTGTCGTATGAGGGAAAGGATTAACTCTTTCAGCGCCAAAGGCAATATTGAGCTTTTTGCAAACAATACAGATTCAGGTGAGTCAGCTCGTAACGAGCTGTCTCACCTGAAATCTGCATTGTTTGGCTGTGAGTTATAAAAATATTCCAAAAATCCTATAACATGAAAATAGAGTCGTCCGAGTTCGAACATGGAAGAGTCTACTTTAAACAATTCGGCGCTGAAAGAGTTAAGAGAACTTAAATCCAAAATATTCCTTGTCTATTATAAAAGAAAACCATTAAACCTTTCCTCAGCATACAACCTATCTGCAACAGACAACGATGAAAACTAATTTATAAAAAAACATTATATAATTTATTATTGATAAGATTAGAAATCGTTGAGACAGAGGGATGCTGTTCTCATTATGAGTAATTTCTCCTTTTGTTATTACGTTTTCAAAAGTATTCTGCTATAGATACTTCAAAATTCGTCTAAATGATAGGAATAATTAGGACAACTAATACGATTTTCATATCAAAGTATATAGCATTATAAGTTTGTGACGTGACTGGAAAGTTTAAAACCTTTTCCCACGTATATAAACATTTTGACACATCTGCAGAAGACGACTATTGAAAATAGTGTGGTAAAAGGACAAATTGCTCATTGGCCACAGTATTTTCTACTCTATTCAATAATAATGCTTTCATTTATAGAGACTGTCGATGTTTTCACGTTGATATTTTCAAAGTCGTCTGTTGCAAAATTGTTTGTGTGTGTGAAATGGTGAACCATGCATTCATTCTTAAACAAATATGTGAAAACAAACCATTCAAGTATGATTAACAACCGGAGATAAACATTTTTAAGGTGTCTTCGCAAGATGGCGATACTTCACATATCTAAATACTGTAAATGAAATGTTAACATTGCATTTGAAAATATGTGTCAACAGTTTATTGCAAGTTTGTTTTCATTTGTATTAAAGTTATTATGCCTGTACAGTTGTGTCGATAGTATATATACCAACCAGATGTATAGGCCATAATTAACTCTTTCCATAATATAGACGCTTCCCCGACACCTCTGCAGCAGACGGCTTTTGAAAACATTGAGGCTAAAGTAGAAATTGATCCTCCTTTCAACTTTATTCTATAATTATACTTTAATTTGTACCGTTGCTCCATGTTTTGCGAATATATGTCCAAGGTTGTCTGCAACAGATGTGTTGTATATAGGAAAGAATTAATATGTTGAAAGCATTATTTGACCTCTATACTCTTATTTTCTAGGTACTCAAAAGAATCGTCTCATTTGAGAACCCATAGCATAGTATTTGGTTTAGAAACATGCGATATAGTGTCGTACAAATGCCTGTTTACAACACCATATGAAGATCTTAGCAATCGTTCAAGTTATGTGATCTCTTTCTAAGTTTATAAAATGTGCATGTTCTGTAAAAGTCATGTAGACATACACTTTATAACATAAATTTGAAATGATTTAACCCTTTCCCTCATATAGACGCTTTATGACGCCTCTGCAGACGGCTTTTTGAAAACATAGTGACACAAGAAGAAATTGCTCAAAACGAGCAATTTCTCCTTTTGCAACAATGTTTTCCACTTTTAATCGTAGGTAATCCATTCAATTATAGAGATTTTCTATATTTTGACAAAATATGTTCAAAGTCTGCTGCAGAATTGTCGTATGAGGGAAAGGGTTAACCCTTTCCCACAGATAACAAATCTGTACCAGTCGACTTTGAAGTCAAAAGTATAGAAAAACCTGTATAAATAAAGTAGAATTATTAAGTTGGAAAAAAAAAAAATTGCTCCTTATGGTACATTTCTGCTATTGCCACACTGTTTTCAAACGTGGTCAGCTACATACGCGTCCAAATAAATATGCAAGTCGGAAAGGTTTAAATCTTTTTAATTTCAAGTACATATATACATTATGCGCTGTAATACATCAGTATAATAACTTCAATATTCTACTAGATCTTCTTTTATCTCTATGGCTTCTTTCATGATAACTGTATCTTGCCACACAAATAAGTTACGCCTATTTCGGAACTAAACGGTTCCCACTTACAGACGCATTTTGACGCAGATGCAGCGTAAGACTTTTGAAAACATCTCGCAAAAGAAGAAAATGCTCAAGGTGATCAATTTCTCATTTAGCTACAAAGAATCCAACTATTCCTATACATATCGAGGGCTTGGTGTGAAACGGTTGTAACTAAAGACCTACTTTGAAAACCCTGGTTTAGGGGCAATGTTGACCCCTTTGTAAACAATGCAAATTTAGGTGCCATTGCTCAGAACGAGCAATGACACCTAAATTTCCATTGTTTACCAAGATGATTTAACACTTATTAAGACTTTATGGTGAGGTGATTAACCTTGGTAAGAAAATACCAATTTTAGTTACAACCGTTTCACGCCAAGCCCTCGATAAACTTTCATTAATAAATATTTTATAAACTACCGTTTGTAAAGGTAATCTGCTGCAGATGTGTTGCATGTGGGAAAGGGGTTCAAGAAAAAGGGAACATTATCTATAAAGTTGTCACGTCGTTAAAAGTCATGCACAATGTCACGTAAACATAGCTCAATAGGGATGTATAGTGTATATTTTGTTGTTAATTAAATAAAGAAATAAAACATAGTATGTGCTCATAATATTTACAGTAATTAAAAAGACCTTGGAATTCAACAAGTTTCTGTCATTTATCTATAGTAGTAACTATAACTTCCAGATACGGACACCTTATGGAAACCTTATGGTAACCTTATGGAAACCTTATGGAAACCTTATGGTAACATTATGGAAACCTTTTGGAAACCTTGTGGAAACCTTGTGGAAACCTTATGGAAACCTTATAGAAACCTTATGGAAACCTTATGGAAACCTTATGGTAACCTTATGGAAACCTTATGGAAACCTTATGGAAACCTTGTGGAAACCTTACGGAAACCTTGAGGAAACCTTGTGGAAACCTTATGGAAACCTTGTGGAAACCTTATTGAAACCTTATGGAAACCTTATGGAAACCTTATGGAAACATAATGGAAACTTTATGGAAACCTTATGGAAACCTAATGGAAACCTAATGGAAACCTTATGTAATTAATACACAAAATAAATTTGTATGTTTTGTTAACCCTTTCCAGCCTATAAGACGCATTTTGACGCAATAACAGCAGACGACTTTTGAAAACATTGTTGTCAAAGGTGAAATTGCTCATGATGAGCCTTTTCTCCTTTTGCCAGAGTTTCACTTTATTTAACAATTAAGCTATCTTTTATGGAGATTTTTCATGTTTTTGTCACTATGTTTTCAAAGTCGTATGCTGCAGATGTGCTGTAGGTTACTGGGGAAGGGTTAAGTCCTTATTACATCACACAAAGCTCTTGTTCAAAGTACGTATGACACTAATGTATGCCATCTTTGTAATGATTTGACAAAGATGTAATTCTTGAATAGAGAAAACTGATTGTCGACAGATAGCTGCTTATCTTTGTTTACATTTCCTTGAATTTCAATAATAAAACGAGAGAAAAAAAGCGTTGTTAATCCAGCGACCATCTAAATGGCGCTTCTGGTTGTAACCCAAGATGCAATTATTTAAAAAACAACTTTCAGTTAGATGAACAATAAAAACTTGCATTGATTAATGCAAACTTATTTCAATGAAATCTTACGACTTCCAGCATTATGTTCTTTTAACTAGTGTGTCTAAATATAGTATTACCCATAGGCAGTGTTGGTGGTACGTACGGCTACCCTCCGTGATCGACTAACTGCAGTTAACTGGTTTTGATTGGACGTGCAGGCAGCCAATCAAATTTAACGTTACATTTAAAGTTTTTCCTAATTAACATGTTTAGTAAAACTAACTATGATTGGATTAAACCTGTTAATTTTTTGTGTATCAAGAGACACTCTAGCGGTTTATCCTAAGGGTACATAATGTCTTGTATGAAGTCACGGAAAATACCACGGGTAGAAAGAATTCTGCCCGTTTTGATTAGCCTATACCGATCCCTATATATATACATATTGCGAGTAATATCAGGGGGGTAACCTAATTAGTTAAGAGCGAGTGCCCGTCATAGATAAGAAAATATTTTAAATAGGGTAACAGTTTATTTTGAAACCTTTCTTCCGACTTCGTTTATTTAAAACATGTTTAGAAATGGACTTTTTTTTTTTAAATATTAATTTTATAACTTATATAAACACACTATTTTGTTTGAAGGTTTTTTAACGGTGATAGGCAGATATCACGTTGGGTCGTCGTGAATACCACCGAGAGTATATGGTTTACCATCTCGTTACAAAATGTACCACACATAGGCAAAATAAACCTATACACAGCTTACTAGATACATTCAAAACGAGAATTATCAGAAAGGAACTGTTGTAATAGCAGTGGGGAATGCTGGTAGAATATCATTTATCTTCTTTCCGATGTCGGTATTAATTGCAACTACAAAGGACTAAGTATACCTCGGGCATGAGATTACTCGTTGAACTCAACTCATTTCGTTGAATGGATCGGTCTTTATAAGCATTCATACGAGAAATCAGAACTGCTATTGCACTGTTTTCTAGGGATTTTACCAATGGCTTTCTGTTTTCTGTTCATAATAATAATAACTTAAGTATAAATGAATTACCAAGCTGACAATACATATATGGATTTAGTATAAATCCAGCCATCACTCGAACATGGCGATAACTCGATGTTATTTTTTGGTCCACTTCGACTTCGGTTTATCGCGAGGCCCACTGTACATAAACAACGTAAAATATCTTTGTTATAACGGAGTAAACTTAAGATAAAATAACTATCCCTTAGTCAAAACCCGCTGTGAAAATCGCTCATACATAACAACGAGTGACGCACAGTAATGTTACAGTATTAATACTTCAAGTATATACGAGTCAAAACACAGAAAACCCACTTTCAACAGGTTTAAAATGAACTATTTAACAATAAACTTTTCGATTTTTAATTCACAATCTTACGGACATGGATGTTAACAAATGCATAACTGATCTAATGACGAATTCAGAAGATCCAGATCAGTTATTACCAAAGTGATCCAAGTCTTTCACTGATTAAACATTTATTTCCTGAATGTAGGATGTTCTGTGTTATGACTACGTTATGGAATATCGGCCTCTCTTTGGTTTCACTCGAGTCGGATAGTCGAACATACCACCGAACGTTGATCCCAATCCCTTTGAATGTCAAATATCCCAGGGAATAAAGCACGTCCACATCTCACGACTGAATACAGCCAGTTTTGCCACCATGACCACTTGACCAATGCGCGAATATCACCTCAACTGGACAAGCGGATATTCCCATAATCATTCTAACTCCCTCGGTTAAACACATATTTTGGAAACAAGCACGGCCCCTCCACGATTAAGACGGGGGATATATAAAACACAAATTGAAAAACAACGAATCAGTATGTCCTATATAAATAAACCCTATTCATGAGTACTGTTGTATAAGCTTCTTGTATATTTGTGAGTTCAAAAATCTGGGATAGGAGTCTCGATGCATCAGAGTGTAAATTTGTAGTTGGGCCTCGTCAAACGTATGCGGTGTTGGGTCCACCATGTTTCGATTTATTACTTCTCGAACACGCGAGTCTAAACTAACCTGAAAAAGCAACATAGATAACAATTTGGTATCATTCTTGACGAACTTATAATCAAACATAACATCTGAAAGGTATCTCGACCTGTCACTTTTTGCTGCATCGCTACGCTAGTTCTTGAGACATTTAATTATTAAACTATGGTTTAAATTTATAAATTATAAAATGGCGTTCGACACAGTTGAGAGGGACGCCCTTTGGACAAAAAATATAAAAATCGATGTATGCATAGGTCTAGTCATGTGTTAAATTAGCAAATAGTTCTAATTTATCGGATCTTTTCAACGCTACATTTAGTTTGAAACAAGGTGAGACCCTTTCCCTTCTATTATTTTTCAAAGTACCTGATTTCATTTGCAGATGATATTGTTCCATTTACAAGCATTCAGGTCAGGTTAATTTCTTGCTTATTATCCCTTTCCCTCTGCAGCAGACGGCTTTTTGAAAACATGTCGCCAAAAGAAGAAATAGCTCAAAACGAGCAATTTCTCCTTTTTTCACCATGTTTTCAACTCTTTTCAATTAATGTACTTTAATTTAAACGTAGTTTCCATTTTTTTCGGGTATGATTTTAAAGTCGTCTGCTGCAGATTTGTTGTATGTGGCATTCTTTAAATTAACATAGATGAGACTTAAATGTGTGTTTTTGCAACCAGCATATTGTCCAATACATGTGTGATACTTTAAGAAATCGCGTGATACTGGGTCTACTTTTGACCCATAAACATAATAATTTTAGAAGAAGCAATCGCCAGAGCGACTTTTGTGTAAGGTAATACATTGTATATCTTATAACAAAATCGCAATACGCTTATACTCGTTCACATGTATGTAAATAGACGTTTTCTGACGCCTTTGCAGCAGAATACATTTGAAAACGTTGTGGCAAATAAACAAAATGCTCTCCATTATACTGCCGTCACACCGGACTGGCGTCCTTACCGCGTCCTAAACTGTCATATTTTGGAGAACGCCGATGGTCGCATTGAGAACGCCAATGATTTTTCTAAAATAAATCCAGATTTCGAGTCAGCCGTCACACCGGAGTTCTGTGCTCTGCGATCTGTGTATGTACACGGCGTTCCCAACACGACCTTACCGCGTTCTTACTGCGTCCTTGGAGTTTCTATTGAGTTTACACGGCGTCACTGCGGCGTCCATACGGCGATCAGCGGCGACCCCACTGCGTTCTTAGCGTTTCTACCACGACCTTACCGCGTGCATGGCGTTCCCACGGCGACTGCAGGGCGACCCAACGGCGTCCTCGCTGCGAGTATAAAACTCCACTGTTCTTTCGGAAAGCTTCATTCATTATTTTACTCTCATCCGTTGAGGTCAAACTGTTCTCTTCGGACATCACCGAGCCATGGTCTAACCCAGCATCTTCTTAGCCTTGCCCTTCTTCTCCTTCGCCGTCTGATCAGTTTTACAGCTATGACATGATCATCTGCCTGCTGCTGCTGCTGGACAATAAGTATATGTTGCAGTGCGAGCAAGTTCATCATTTATTCGGCCCTGGTGATGGTGAGTACGAGAAATACACTGATAAAGATAGGATGAAATATTGGGTTTTATAGCTCTTCGAGGGCGAACAGTAGGAACGCGCTAGGAACGCAGTGCAAACTCCGTAGAAACGCAATAGTCGTAGTAGGCACCCCGTAGAAACGCCATTAACGCCGCAGGGACGCATTGAGAACGTTGTAAGGTCGCGGACAATAGCTCAAATCCCGAAATATCCGCCCTGACATCGCGGTAAGGACGCCATAGACGTGATGGGGTCGTGGTAAGAACCCCATAGACGTGGTAAGGACGCAGTAAGGTCGCCATTGGTTCCCCCGATCCTTTTCTCCGCGTTTACATGGCGACTCTACCACGTCTGTACTACGTTCCTTTGGCGTTGTTCGGGTTCCTACTGCGATGCTACGGCGACCATGGCGACCTCAGGGCGATCCCACGGCGTCCTGAGCCAGGACGCGCTCAGGACGCCGAACCTCTGCGTTTACTTTGAACATGTCCAAAGTAAACGCCGTCGCTCTGCGACCTTCGGCGTCCTTGGGGTCCCCACGGCGTCTTGATGCGTTCTCACCACGACCCTACGGCGTCCATGGCGTCCCTTCCACGTCCTGGGTCGCCGTAGGGACGCTGTAGGGACGCCAGTCCGGTGTGACGGCTGTATTAGCCACAATTTTCAACTGCATTCAATAATTATACTTCCCTAAATATTTTTGCTGGTAAGTTATTTAAACCGTCTGCTTCAGATGTGTTGTATCAGGGAAAGGATGTTTGATTGTGGAATATTACTATAAATGCATTACCTCTTTAGGTGATAAAATTGATATATAATCTTCGTAAATTAGCCTCGCTTTTTCTTCTACCATTTCTGAACTTTGTTCCTGTTTTAGCTCTTCACACGCTAGCCAGAATAACATGTTTTCTTCGCTGTATTCCGATCGAAGAAACTCCCGGAAAACTTTTCTACCACCTGAAAAAGGATAACAACACAGTTGAGAGATTGACTGGGGCTTAACGCCGTTTTCAACAATTTTCAGTCATATCACGGCTTTCTCAAACCAGTACTCCACAGAACATACTTTCCAAGCAACTCGGTGATTTTCCACATAGACTGTAAGCCCATTGCTGAAAGACGAATGACGCTTGTCACAGTGACTTTTGTCAAACGTCGGAAAGAACGTTGGCCGTTTGACAGCCCGCGTCGCTACCGACTGAGCTACCGGGACTCGGTGAAAACAGCACAAGAACATGTCATAAAACGGATTTCTGTTTCGATCATTAAATCTCAATCCGTTAATGCTTTCCAACCTATACATGCATTTTGACGCATCTGCAGCAGACGACTTTTGAAAACATTATAACAAAATTAGAAATTGTTCTAAACGGGCAATTTCTCCTTTGCCACAATGTTTTCAATGTTGTCTGCTACATATTTGCTGTATGTGGGAAAGGGTGAACACACATAAAAAGATGTCGGACTTTGACAATGATAATAATGAGTTTCTCCTCGTCGGTCTTGATTGTGTTGGTTAGGATTACGACTGACGCTCCGGTGTCAGGAAAAATTAACCCCGGTAACTTACACACGAAACGCCCTGATATAACTAAAACATTGTTGAAAGCAGCGTTAAACACCATACAAACAAACACACACGTTAATGCACGAGTGATATGCTAAAGATTGACACATGAGTAACGAGCAATGCGAATCAAGATTAGATTGCACCATCGTGCAGACGGTTGATTCGAGTGACATTTTTTAACAAGAGACAGCCTCTTCTCAGGTTAACCCTACAACAAGAGCTAAGTTATATCGGGTAACTACGGAAAACTGTTTTGTGCATATCTTACCATCCTACCATCCTACCATCCTACCATCTTACCATGCTACCATCCTACCATTCTACCATCCTACCATCCTACATTCTACCATCCTACCATCCTACCATCTTACCATCCTACCATCTTACCATCCTACCATCCTACCATTCTACCATCCTACCATCCTACATTCTACCATCCTACCATCCTACCATCTTACCATCCTACCATCCTACCATTCTACCATCATACCATCCTACATTCTACCATGCTACCATCCTACCATTCTACCATCTTACCACCCTACCATCCTACCATCCTACCATCCTACCATCCTACATTCTACTATCCTACCATCCTACCATCATACCATCCTACCATCCTACCATCCTACCATTCTACCATCCTACCATCCTACCATTCTACCATCCTACATTCTACCATCCTACCATCCTACCATCTTACCATCCTACCATCCTACCATCCTACCATTATACCATCCTACCATCCTACCATTCTACCATCCTACCATCCTACCATTCTACCATCCTACCATTCTACCATCCTACCATCCTACCAGCTTACCATCCTACCATCCTACCATCCTACCATCCTACCATCCTACCATCCTACCATCCTACCATCTTACCATCCTACCATCCTACCATCCTACCATTCTACCATCCTACCATCCTACCATCTTACCATCCTACCATTCTACCATCCTACCATTCTACCATCTTACCATCCTACCATCCTACCATTCTACCATCCTACCATCCTACCATTCTACCATCTAACCATCCTACCATCCTACCATCCTACCATTCTACCATCCTACCATTCTACCATCCTACCATTCTACCATCCTACCATCCTACCATCCTACCATTCTACCATCCTACCATCCTACCATTCTACCATCCTACCATCCTACTATTCTACCATTCTACCATCCTACCATTCTACCATCCTACCATCCTACCATCCTACCATCCTACTATTCTACCATCTTACCATCCTACCATCCTACCATCCTACCATCCTACTATTCTACCATTCTACCATCCTACCATTCTACCATCCTACCATCCTACCATTCTACCATCCTACCATCCTACCATCCTACCATCCTACTATCCTACTATTCTACCAGTCTACCATCCTACCATTCTACCATCCTACCATCCTACCATCCTACCATCCTACCATCCTACCATCCTACCATCCTACCATCCTACCATCCTACCATTCTACCATTCTACCATCCTACCATCCTACCATTCTACCATCCTACCATCCTACCATCCTACCATCCTACCATCCTACCATTCTACCATCCTACCATCCTACCATCCTACCATCCTACCATTCTACCATTCTACCATCCTACCATCCTACTATTCTACCATCCTACCATTCTACCATCCTACCATTCTACCATTCTACCATCCTACCATCCTACCATTCTACCATCCTACCATCCTACCATCCTACCATCTTACCATCCTACCATCCTACCATCCTACCATTCTACCATTCTACCATCTTACCATTCTACCATCTTACCATTCTACCATCTTACCATCCTACCATCCTACCATTCTACCAGCCTACCATCCTACCATCATACCATCCTACCATTCTACCATCCTACCATCCTACCATCTTACCATCCTACCATTCTACCATTCTACCATCCTACCATCTTACCATTCTACCATCCTACCATCTTACCAGCCTACCATTCTACCATCCTACCATCCTACCATTCTACCATCCTACCATTTTACCATCCTACCATCATACCATCATACCATCCTACCATCGCATATTAACGAGAACGCGATGGTAGGATGGTATGATAGTAGGATGATAAGATGGTAGGTCAGTAAGATGGTAGGATAGTAGGATGGTAGGATGGTAGGACGGTAGGATGGTAGGACAGTAGGATGGTAGGACAGTAGGATGGTAGGACAGTAGGATGGCAATATGTCCATCCTACTATCCTACCATTGCCATCCTACTGTCCTACTATCGCCATCATACTGTCCTACTATCGCAATCCTACTGTCCTATCATCCTACTGTCTTACCATCCTACTATCCTGCCACCGCGTTCTCGTTAATATGCGATGGTAGGATATGCACAAAACAGTATTCCGAAGGTAACTCATCCGAAAATAAGTACACTACATTCTGACCATAGCCCCCGAGTCAACACGCCTTGATCCGAGTTGATTCGAGTGAGGATATTTTTAACAAGAGACAGCCCTCTACTCGAGTTAACCCACTATCGCCCTACCACAAGAACCGCTATGTTATATCGGAAAACTAGTACACAGTTGTTTACCATATTGGTAAATGTCTAGGTACTAATTACCATTTGCATGGATGGCTAGTAGGTACCAAATGTACAAGAATTGCTTAAACGGTGAAGGTTAAACGGTTGTTTTCAAACAATATACATAACTTGTATTCAGTGTCATTTAACCCTTTCCCCCATACAGACGATTTATGATGACTCGGCAACTTTTGAAAACATTGTGGCAAAAGAATAAATTGCTCATGTTTTCATCTTTTTTCAATATGTTCTCAGTTATATTTTAAAGTTTCCATATTTTTGTCTAAATGTCTGCAAAGTCGTCTGCTACAGATTCGTTGTATGTGGGAAAGGGTAAAATACAATATAAAACTACTACTACTAGGGATATACATGTACTATACTTATAGATATAATGTTATCCCTTTACCTCATACAACAATTCTGCAGCAGACGACTTTGAAGATATTTTGTCAAAAAATAGAAAATCTCTATAATTGGATGGATAACCTATGACTAAAAGTGGAACACATTATGTCAAAAGGAGAAATTGCTCGTTTTGAGCAATTTCTTCTTTTGTCACTATGTTTTCAATATCCGTCTGCTGCAGAGGCGTCATAAAGCGTCTATATGAGGTAAAGGGTTATAAGTTCGCCATTGTGGAAATGAACACTACACGATGACACTACTAGACAATAGGTATAGATCATTCTGTCTATCTGCTCTGTCTGATCAGAGTATACACATAAGTTGACAGAAGCATGTAACACGCTTGTGTAATTAATATGTGAACAAAGGCAGTTTGATCAGACAGGGCAAATGCATCGGCTGATCTGGCAATACACACTGTTCTCAAATCCAGTTTGTATCCTTTCCCCAAGGATGAGTATATAGTATTAATATAACGCAGGGTATTTTTAGCATTATTTTTTAATGAGAAAAAACCTTCAATGGGATTTAACCTTTTCCGTCATACAGACGTCTCTGACGACTCTGCAGCACACTACTTTTGAAAACATTGCGACAACAGAAGAAATTGCTCAAAGCCAGCAATTTCTCCTTTTGACACGATGTTTTCAACTCTATTCAATAAGTATCTCTTCATTTTTGAAGCATTTTCATGTGATTGTTGAGATGTTTTAAAAGTTTTCAACTCTATTCAATAAGTATCTCTGCAGGTTTTCTGTCTGTGGGAAAGGGTTAACAGCTACCTTGTTAGTAAGAAATGACTACCTTTGTTCATTTTATTAGATATTACGCCAGCTTCTAAAATTAACTATCACGATATATACGTGCTTGATTTGCCACTGAACTTTTGATACCGAAAACCTATTCTGAGTAACTATCTGAGTAACTATCACTTATCCTCCAACACCAAACGCATTGACGTACTTGGTATACTTGCGTTATAATCACACGAAATAGAATTCCATTTCATTTAGTCAATAATAAACAAACACTATGAGTCAGGAGTCGGTGCATTAGAAAATGTAAACAGTTGGCAATTCTGAACAGTGTATGTTCAGATCTTCTTGTCAACCTGACCAGAATATAAACAAGCTAACGTAATCTTCGGACAAGCCTGTGTATGTAGGTAATATGTGGGAACAATGCAGATCTTAATCACGCTGTGTAGATGCACATATTGATTCGGATCTTTACTGTTTACCAACTAGTACATGTTCTCGTGCATTGGCTCATATTTTAGGTGCGGACGTTTGCAATATGTGAGATATATAACTATGAGGACAGGGGCGTAGCTTTGCAATAACAATGTGTAGGCCGTCTCAAGAGAAAATCAACATTGTGGACTCTGCGTAAAGTATCGACCCGGATCAGCCTAAGCATGCCACACAGGCCTACCCGGATAGACACTTTTCGCCTCCTGTGGATTTTCTGTTTCAGGAATCACTACTCTATACATCTATCCACCTAAGAAGGAATGTGTCGGACGGATCAGTCTGCGCGGACAGCGCAGGCTGATCTGGTCGATACATTACGCAGATGTCTATCGCCGCAGCTGCACTTTGGGGCGGCATTTTGAGACAAAAATGTGTAGGCACGTGTCTACAGTGCCTAACGGGAGCTACTCCCCTGGAGGAGGTGTTCCAGGAAAAATCCGTCCGGCGTTAAAAAAAATTCACGTGTACATACTATCTCTTTGCGCATCATTCCTATCTAACATAGTTAAGATAGATCTCTGAAGCTTTAGTGACTTATACGCAGACAGAGCTTATATACAGATTAGATTGTACAGATGCGCAGTCGCAAATGCATTGATGGATTATTCCTGGAGTGTCATATATAACCGTGTCAAAGGTCGTAGGTCCAAGTGCCACATTATCGGCTTTCATGAAATAAAAGTACAACGTAATTGTTATCGCGCCACTTTGATGTTACACTTATAAAATATATTGACGTAGATTGTGATATACGAGCCTGTCCTTGGGGGGAACAAGTACAAATGAGCCGTCCCGCGAGAAAACCAACATTGTCAACTCGTAACAGCGTAAAGCATCGATCCGAATCAGCACAAGCATGCCGCGCAGGTTAACTGTGGATTTTCTGTTTCAGGGATCATTACTCTATACCTCTATCCCCCATATACGGAATATGTCGGCCCGGATTAGCCTTCGCGAACTGCGCGGGCTGATCTGTGTCGATACATTACGCATAGTCCATAATGTTGGGTTTCTCGTGGAACGGCTTAAATGGGTTATTGTGAACAGTGATCACAATAGTGATCAAGAGATACACTGTTCAGATAATGCATGTACTTACAAATGTTTGTTAAGAGCTTCTATCAAAGTGTTTCCTCTTTCAGCGCCAAAGGCAATATTGAGCTTTTTGCAAATAATACAGATTCAGGTGAGTCAGCTCGTAACGAGCTGTCTCACCTGAAATCTGCATTGTTTGGCTGTGAGTTATAAAAATATTCCAAAAATCCTATAACATGAAAATAGAGTCCGCCGAGTTCGAACATGGAATAATCTACTTTAAACAATTCGGCGCTGAAAGAGTTAACATTCTTGTAAGACGAACAGTTAAACAGGTAAATCAGAACCTACATTGTTAAGAATTACCAAAGTATATTTTCCAATGGACAGCCTCGTATAAGCCGCGTCAGACAAATACCGACCCTCTGACTGAAAATGTGTTGCGTAGTTGTAAGAGCGTCCACCTAGGGACCAGGAGATCAGGGCTCGGTACCCGGTCGGTTCATATTGAAGACTTCGAACCGGTAATGATGACTTCCATCTTTGGTGCCCAGGGTTGCGAGGATAGCATTTCGACTGATGCATGTGTATCATGATTAAGGAGGCCAGTAGTACTGGCAAATTAATCCAGGAAAAGTAGTGATATAACTGAACTACTGTTGAAAAACAAATGATCCTACTAAACTATTGCCACTGGTATCGTTATCATTCATATTAGATAAATCCTTGCATACATAAGTAGAAGGGATTGCTAACACGTATTCAAAGTTCAGCAAACAATGAAGATCGCGATTTAACTACACGTATGTTCAGTCTGGTCTTAGTCTACATTGTCCGTAGAACATGCATAAATACGTATATTGTATGATAGTGGAAAGTGCCTTGAAATCATGCAATAATCTCATTATAACCAGACCTAACATTCGCTGTAATAGCAGACCCCGTTATAGATATGATGACTGCCCATTACAGGTCGCCCCAGATTGACCTATGCGTCAGCCAATCAAATTATCGCCTACACAATTGGTATCAACAATTGAAAATGTAATAACCTTATTTAAATCTAAACAAAATAGTACTTATCTGAAATATTATAATTGATTTTTTTGTATTCGTGTATATAAATAATGTAAATGTAATGCAGTTTACATCATTGAGCCATATTCTTCACGTGTATATAATTGTAAATGGCCAATGGTACCTATGTGCCGACTTATGTGCCGACTTGCCTGAATAAAATTGAATTGAATTGAATTGAATTGAAATAAATAAACGAGATAGAGAAGCGTTGATTGCAAAGTGTTCCGACGGATAGACTATATAAATGTATCGGGTCAACTCGAGACGCCCGTTTATGCGGTGTCGTCAGACAAAATATACATACATCAAAATATGTTGAATTAATAAATTGAGTTAAAAACATTGTGGCAAATGGCGAAATTGCTCATGAGCAATTTCACCTTTGTCACAGTGTTTTCAAAAGTCGTCTGTTGGTCTGATTTGAAGTCGCGTGAAGCAGGGTATGCTTTAAGATAAAGAGTTGAATGAAGCGGTGACAGGAATAACAACATGAAACAACAACAAATGGAGAATGAAACTGTCGACAATGTTGTAGGAAAGCAGCTGTTAACAACACAGCATTTGTTCAGACATACATAAAGGGAAGAAAACAGAAGGTTAATTAACCAATTGCCATTCACCGATGCTTTCAGATACCTCTGCGGCAGACGAATTTTGAAAACATTGTAGCTAAAGAAGTAATGCTCAACTTGAGCAATTTCTCCTTTTAAAAATAAGCTCCAAAGAGAGTTCTCATATATTTCTCCAGATGATTTCAAAATTGTCTGCTGCATATTTTCTGTATGATGGAAAGGGTTAACGTGAAAATATAAACAGGTACTTACTAGTTTCTGAAAAAGAAGAAAATAGTTTATAATCATTAATTTTTTAAAATACAAACACAATATTTTAAAATAAGCATTTCAAGAGCATGGTTTTGATGTGTTAACATGTGATTATACTGCGAACAGAGGAATATAATATTTATAAATCATTATAAAAAGCCATAGTCATGACCGTAATTTTGTCTTTTATTTTTGATCGCCTGCTGAAAGTTTATCGTTTATCGCCAGAATATAAGTATGTTCTAATGCTGTCTTTTAGATAAGAGACAAAACTGGATCGCTGTATGCGGCGTTTTAGATTGTGGTCAAGGGACGCAATTTGTTGTTCTATTTTGAAGAATGTTTAAAAAAGTTATCTTCCTTATTATAGAAATTGAGTGTTGTTTCAGATTGGACGATTATTATCTTCCCTCATGTTTATAGAACATGTAAACCTTTACCCACGCAAGCGCATTTCGACGCCTCTACAACCGACAACCTTTGAAAACATCGTAACTAAAGGAGAAAGTGTTCATATTGAATTCCACGTGCGCAATTTGCAATGTTTTCAACTGAATGCAACATATATTTTACTTTCATTTATAGAAATTTTACATATTTCTAGATGTTTTCAACTTCGTGTTCTGTATATTTGTTATATGTGGAATTGGTTAAGTATGACTGCACAAAAAATGTTACTTACTTTTCATTAATTTATCAAACGACTCGGCCCAACTTCTTATTTCTTCTAACGTTAAACTGAAAAGAAAAAAAGAAAGCAGCATGATATCCCCCTATAATTAGAAGCAACTATGTTCAACTTTCTAATTGGCATTCAACCCTTTCCCATATGCAGACGCATGTGCTGCGTCTGCAGAAGACGATTTTTGAAAATATTTTGGCAAAACGATGGTATTCCTTATGATTAGAATCCAAGGCATAGCATATACACATTACACATTAAGAAAAATATCGCTCTTTGTCAAAACAAAATTGTCGTCTGATGTTGATGACACAAAATGCGTCTATATGTTAGAGAGAGTGAAACAAAGATGCAAACAAGACAGGTTCTTAAAGCCCAGACAACCAGAATTTATCCATGAGGATATGCGACACTTTAATACCCACTCACGTGCTTAACTTGTTTAAATATCTGTGTTCATAACACACATAACTGTGTTCTTCCACACTGTTAAATCATTGAACGTGATCAATTTCAAAATAGTAGCTGTAACGACGACTTACTAGGGCATTGTCCAATCCGACCTGGTCATATTATATAAATAATTCTCTGTGACTAAATACATTTTGAAGGTTATAATTGAAGAATACAAAATAAAAACCTAATAAAGAAAGGAACGAAATAGACTGTGTAGGTTGACACATGAGCCGTTCCGCGAGAAAACCAACATTGTGGACTCTGCGTAACGTTTCGACCCGGATCAGCATAAGCATGCCGCACAAGCTAACCCGGACAGACACTTTTCGCCTCCTCTGGAGTTTCCGTTTCGGGAAATCATTACTCTATACCTCTATATCCTTGAGATGGAATGCGTCGGCCCGGACTAGTCTGCGCGGACTGCGCAGGCTGATCTGGGTCGACATATTACGCAGAGTCCATTATGTTGGTTTTCTCGTGGAACGTCTCACATGCATTTTCGTTAAGAAATAAGCCGATCCGTGGGGAAAAAGGTTCGAGCTGATAAGAGTAGGTTCAGACAACACTGTCCCTCCGCTCTGTCGTATCATAGTCTACACCAAGTGACGGAACCTTCTACATGACTCTTTATTAGGAGAGTAATTCACACCCTCAAACCCTATACTGTGGGTACTCAAAAGAATCGTCTCAGTGAGACGATTCTTTTGAGTACCCACAACATAAGACAGATATGGGTTGGAAAAAAACAGTTCACTTCTCCCTATCATCTGATTTTAACACGCCTATGTTGATACTCTATGAACAGTCGATCTTGATCTGCACTGTTGACAAAAGTCATGTTGTCTAAAATAATTAATGTGTTATCCCTATATATATCCCTGATACAGACGACATTTTTGACGGTATTGTGGGGAAAACATTGTGGGGAAATAAGCACTTAGTCAAAAAGAACGATTATCCCTTTTTTCCTACAATGCTGTTGAATTAACATAACAATAACATTTCCATTTTCAAGACGTTATATTTAGCAAAACAGACGACATTTAAGATGTCATTTCAGGTTTTGTGTAAACGTGTGCATAAAGCGACCGGACATATGTTTGTTTTAGTTAATGATGACTGTTTGGTGTTTTACGCCGCTTTCAACACTCTTTTCCCACTTACAACAAATCTGCAGCAGACGACTTTGAAAATTCATGGGAAATATCTATAAATAAATGTACAATTAATGACAAATTTGAAACATTGTGGCAAAATGAGAAATTGCTCGTTTTGAGCAATTTCTCCTTTTGTCACAGTGTTTTCAAAGGTCGTCTGCAGCAAAGGCGTCAATACGCGTCTATATGTGGGAAAGGGTTATTACGAGGCATTTCCTTGGTTAGTTACCAGTACAGCTGACTCCTGACACCATCCAGTCGGTCGTAATGCTAACCCCGCAACCCTGAGCGCCAAGGAGGGAAAGCCATTACTACCTTTTTAAAAGTCTTTGGTATGACCTCGCCGGGAATCGAATAAACGACCTCCCGCACCACATAGGCGTTTGTTTTTAGTTAACTCTTTCCAACATACAACAAATCTGCAGCAGACGACTTTGAAAAACAAATTGACACAATCGTGGAAAACAATCCCTAAATGAGACTTATATTATTAAATACAGTTGAAAACATTGTGGCAAAGGTAGAAATTGCTCATCGTCTGCTGCAGAGGCGTCATCAAGCGTCTGTATGTGGGAAAGGGTAAACACAAGGTGTAAACAAATCTTCGTTACACAGATAATACTGCATGTATAATATGATCACTTCCATTGAAACAAAGATACAAGTTGACTTTTGTGAACAGTGGAGGTTCATGTCAGAATCTACACAACATTTTGACAAGCTCGTGAACGATGTGTGCAAAGCAGACGCAAAGAAAAATATAATATCAAATAATCTATATTGATAAAATATCTAATACCGCATTTATGATATGAACACGTCCGTTGTAAAAAGGTACAAGTTGGCTTTTGTGAACAGTGAACGTTCACGTTAGGCAGTCAATATGCACCGTCTCATCAGAATCTACACATCATTTGGACAAACTCATGTACGATGTGTGTAAAGCAGATAGAAATAATCATTTCAAATAATGCGTAAATCAATAATGGTGAAATATATGATATCGCCTGTATGATATGAACACGTCCGTTGGAAGAAGATACGCTTTTAAATCTGTGAACAGTGTAGGTTCAGATCAGCCAGTCAATATGCTCCGTCTCATCAGAACGTCGTCATGTTTGAAGGGCATTTTACGCCGCTTTCAACAGTATTTCAGTTATATATCGAGGGCTTGGCGTGAAACAGTTGTAGCTAAAATTGGTATGTTTATCAAGGTTAATCAACAAGGTTAAGTCTTTAAAAGCGTTAAATCATTTTTCTTGGTAAACAATAGAAATTTAGGTGCCATTGCTCGTTCTGAGCAATGGCACCTAAATTTGCATTGTTTACAAAGAGGTCAAAATTGCCCCTAAACCAGGGTTTTCGAAATAGGTTTATAGTTACAACCGTTTCACGCCAAGCCCTCGATATATACACGATGTTTTCTGTTTAAATTGCCAGTACTACTGGTACTGATTTATCCCGCCACCGATGCATCAGTCTAATGCTATCGTAATACTGTCTCCGGAACCTTGGGCGTCAATAAGGGAAGCAATTATTACCAGTATCATTAACCCTTTCCCACATACAGACGAATCAGCGGCAGACGACTTTGAAAACATAGTGACAAAAACCTGTAACATCTTTATAAAAGCTCTAATAATTGTTAAATAAAGTTAAAAACAGTGTGGTCAAATGAGAAATTGCTCATCATGAGTATTTTCACCTTTGGCCACAATGTTTTCAAATGTCGTCTGCTGCTATTGCGTCGAAATGCGTCAGCAGGTGGGAATAGGTTAATGAATACACGAGCTTCTAACACGTTTATGTAAGTAATATGTGAGTGTTGATCTTCACCAGACTGTACATATACACGTGCTGATCTTGGCCTACATTGTTCACAAATGCAAACGTGTACCTTTTCCAATGGCGGCGCTCATAATTTTTTCCCGTTTCCAATTACAGTTTTCATTATCAATGGATTTGACAAATTTCGACGCATTTATGGACTAAGTACGCTCCCGATAAGCGAACGAGAAGCAGATGAACTGGAATGAGATTAGACTCACTCATGCAGGTCGATACTGGTATACAGAAGTGTTAATTAGTGTTTGCAGTCTAATGATAATGGGGATTTACAGCTCTTTTCTCACAATATCTCTATTATCCTTCAACAAATGAGTCGATTCTTTTGAGTACCCACATCATAGGGTTAGATGGTAAAAGGATTTAAAAACATAAAAAAATGCCCTTATCTAGAGCTCAGCAATCGTATATAGAAAGGTAACAACTGCCAGAACCAGTGTAGGGGTGCGTCAAGGAAAACCATAAGTTCATGACCAGACAGGTGAAGATACGGGGAAACCATTAGTTCATGACCAGACAGGTGAAGATACGGGGAAATGTCCAGAATCACTGTAGGGGTGCGTCAAGGGAAGCCATTAGTTCATGACCAGACTGGTGAAGATATGGGGAAATGTCCAGAATCACTGTAGGGGTGCGTCAAGGGAAACCATTAGTTCATGACCAGACTGGTGAAGATACGGGGAAATGTCCAGAATCACTGTAGGGGTGCATCAAGGGAAGCCTTTAGTTCATGACCAGACTGGTGAAGATACAGGGAAATGTCCAGAATCACTGTAGGGGTGCGTCAAGGGAAGCCATTAGTTCATGACCAGACTGGTGAAGATACAGGGAAATGTCCAGAATCACTGTAGGAGTGCGTCAAGGGAAGCCATTGAGTTCATGACCAGACTGGTGAAGATACGGGGAAATGTCCAGAATCACTGTAGGAGTGCGTCAAGGAAAACCATTAGTTCATGACCAGACTGGTGAAGATACGGGGAAATGTCCAGAATCACTGTAGGAGTGCGTCAAGGGAAGCCATTGAGTTCATGACCAGACTGGTGAAGATACAGGGAAATGTCCAGAATCACTGTAGGAGTGCGTCAAGGGAAGCCATTGAGTTCATGACCAGACTGGTGAAGATACGGGGAAATGTCCAGAATCACTGTAGGAGTGCGTCAAGGAAAACCATTAGTTCATGACCAGACTGGTGAAGATACGGGGAAATGTCCAGAATCACTGTAGGAGTGCGTCAAGGGAAACCATTAGTTCATGACCAGACTGGTGAAGATACGGGGAAATGTCCAGAATCACTGTAGGGGTGCGTCAAGGGAAACCATTAGTTCATGACCAGACTGGTGAAGATACGGGGACATGTCCAGAATCACAAGGGATGTAATTAAGCCTCGTCAGATTCGATGAATTCAACATATTGCTCACGACAGAATAGACCAGAATAGGATAATAAGGATTATAGCAGAAAACGACAAAGGCAGACGAGGAACTTCTGAACCGATTTACATCGAAATCCATCCGCCGGTAAATTAGCTTTTTGTAAGCTGTATGGTAGCGCGTATGGATACGATCGATTAAATAAAGCATAGAGGCAGAACGTGTCAACCGTCAGATAAATGATCAGCGTAAGTTCACCCTTTCTACGCAGGAGAAAATATTTCGTATTTCCTATATCTTATTCCTTAGATGCTGTCGACTGAGTTGTTACTTTCTTTTTTTTATCGCCTTGAATCTGATTGTCGCATTCATTTTGGTAACGCCATATGGTTTCGTTTACCAAACTTAAATTATTCTCACTAAAAACTTATATTTCACTATATTTTGACGTCACTCCTATTTCATGAAAACGTGAAAACGTTCACATATTTGTAGTAATTTGTAGGACCTGTAATTTGTATGATCTAACCGATGTGTAATTTGCATCGCATTGTTTGTAGTTCCATTTAATTATCCATTGAAGATGAATTTCATGCCTTCTTTCATTGTTTAAGATATACAGCTGAACGGGATGCTCTTTTATATACATGGTATTCTGGGAGAACAAATCTGGCAGACTTTTATAGATTATTAAAAGATTAAAAAAAAACACAAATCATAACAAATATTGAAGTGTATGTATGTACAATATAAAACGTAAGAGAGTCGATGGATTGTATTATAGGGACACACATGGATATAGTTTTATATATGTATGTATACATGTTTATGATGTATTTTGGGCCAGTGGCCTTTATCTACAAATAAATATTATAACTTTGAACAAAGAAATCATGTAACATTGACACTTACTTGCAGATGGTATGTAAACAACCCATAGGGTTGGACATCTTCCTTTTCCGTCATACAACACAATAGCAGCAGGAGACAAACAGCCATGCATGCATATGGAATTAATTAATAAAAGGACGTGGAATCATTTGATACGCATTGAAAATATTGCGGAAGATTTATAAATTGCTCAACATGAGAAACTTCACCCCTTTACCACAATAATTGTTATAAAGTGTTCTGCTTCAGATGCGTCAAATAACGTCTGCATATGGTTAACCCTTTCAGCGCCGAATTGTTTAAAGTAGACTCTTGCATGTTCAAAATCGGGCGTCTTCATTTCTCATGTAATTAAAGTTTGGACTATTTTTGATATCGAAAAGGCAAACAATGCTGATTTCAGGTGAGACAGCTCGTTACGAGCTGACTCACCTGAATCAGCATTGTTTGCAAAAACATCAATATTGCCTTTGGGCGCTGAAAGAGTTAAGGGCTACACTTACATGTTGTTCTGTTTATAATCTCATGCCATAGTATCCGTGTGCCGTGGGAATTAATATACTTTGATATACTAAATGTAATTAATTAATGTGTTTTCGTCGAGGTCAATTTGCCTTAAACTATCAATTGGGGTGGGAGGGGGGAAAGGGGGGAGGCGGTAGAATCTTCTACCTGGCCATACCAAAGTTCAAATGATCGGCGTGAGGAATATGCGATCATTGTACATTCAGAACAGCTAACACATCCGCGCAGTCGCATCTGGCTCTGTGTGTACGTTCTGTGTGTGGATCTTCTAGTCAGGTCCACACATCATGTAATATTTACGTCAACTACATGAAGACATATAAATATTCATTTTAAAATGAATGTAATATCTTTGTCACACAGAGACCCAGACACAATCCACTGCCAATAATTTATAATATATATGTTAAAACAGAAAGAAATAATAGGCGTTATGGGAAAACCAACTTAATGGTATCTGGCTCTATATTGTTCATTTATCAGTCATAGAAGTATCAATAAGTCTCTGACATCCAGTCTACATCAGTGCTAATGATGTGCAAATATATTTGAGCCGTCCCACGAGAAAACCAATATTGTGGACTCTGCGTAAAGTATCGACCGGATCAGCCTAAGCATGACGCGCAGGCTTACCCGGATAGATACTTTTCGACTCCTGTGGATTTTCTGTTTCAGGAATCATTACTCTATATCGTTTTCCTCTGAGACTGAATATGTCGGACCGGATCAGTCTGCGCGGACTGCGCAGGCTGATTTGCGTCGATACATTACGCAGAGGCCATAAGGTTGGGTTTCTCACTCATCCGTCATAGAAGTATTCAAGAAGCTTCTGACATCCAGTACATTCTGATCAGTGCTAATGATGTGCAAATATATATGAGCCGTTCCGTGAGAAAACCAATATTCTCTGCGTACGGCATCGACCCGGATCAGCCTAAGTAAGCCAAGCAGGCTAACCCAGACAGACACTGTTCGCCTCCTGTGGATTGTCTGTTTCAAGAATCATTACTTTATACCTCTATCCCCCAGAGACAGATGTGTCGGCTCGGATTAGCCTGCGCAGACTGTGCATGCTGATCTGGATCAATACATTACGCAGAGTCCACAATGTTGGTTTTCTCTTGGGACGGCTCATTTTATCTACAACCGTCACAAATACATTAAGGTTTGTTTTTCCATAGCACTCAAATTAACTTTTGACATTCCATTAAACAAAAATCTTACAATGTTCAGTTTAACGACGGCGGCGGTCAGTTCACCAACCCATGTGTTTTCTGACTTCATCACATCAGTTAACAACACACCTGTCTTTCTAAGCAATTGGCTGCTTATCTACATATACGTTTTAATTAGTCTATTGACGAATGACACTTGTCGCATTGATTTTTGTCAACGTCGGGAAAAATGGTGACCGAGCGAGAGTTCGAATTAACAACCTTGGATTGACAGCCCGCGTCGCTACCGACTGAGTAACCTTGTAGAAAAGGATGTTTCTGATCGGAGTGTGTGTATGCTAAGGCGAATTCAATTATCTGTATCTACGACGAGACAAGATGTCACTAGGCACATCTCAATAACACTAATATCCTGCAAAACTGATATAGCCATGCTGCGTAACCCGAAAGGTCAACACAACACAACATAGCAGTTTAAGGATAGGCCTTTCTTGGAATAACTCTGCTAATACACCATCAAATTATATTCCCCTGTAGCCAAAATCTGATTTTAACGCAATTGTGTATGACCAGCGCAGAGGAAAAATCCAATATTACAAGCTATATCCTTTTCATCTTCCTGATTTCTGCCAACTATGCGATCGCTGTTTGCGAAACCACCGTAAATAACAATAGATAGAAATTGTCTTTAGTTTTCTCTTTTGAATTGAATTTGTATCCCACTGTTCGTCATTTAGGTTTCTTGAAGCGAACTCTACAATTCGTCAGCAGATTATTTTAGTACATTCATGTAATTTCATTATACAATCTGTTAATATTGTTTTATATCGAATAAATAAACGTTAAAGTAGAACTATGCAATTCATTCGTCGGTTTTAACAAATAAACTTTAAAATCAACTTTTGTGATTAAATTATTAATATTCAAATGAGAACTTTAAATGTTGATAAGTGACAGTTGTCCTGTTGCAGTCATACATGTAGCCTAAATTTATAATACGTCTTCAATGTTTACAAATGGATACTAACTTTTGTTGCGTCTTCAGGGGGCGTAACTCCCTTTAGGCCTTGTAGGCACGTGCCTACACATTTTTTCTCAAAATGCCCCCAAAATGCAGCTGCGGCGAAAGACATCTGCGTAATGTATCGACCAGATCAGCCTGCGCTGTCCGCGCAGACTGATCCAGCCGACACATTCCGTCTTACGGGGATATATGTATAGAGTAGTTATTCCTGAAACAGAAAATCCACAGGAGGCGAACAGTGTCTATCCGGGTAGGCCTGTGTGGCATGCTTAGACTGATCCTGGTCGATACTTTACGCAGAGTCCACAATGTTGATTTTCTCACGAGACGGCCTACACATTGATTATTGCAAAGCTAAGCCCCTGGTCTTGTGTTAAACTAAATTAGAACGCCCCTCAGTTTGAGTTCCTTTTATAGCATATTAAGGATTTACTGTAGTTTAAATTTAATAATAATTATGAATATTATTTTTCAGTAGCAATGTTTTAACCCTTTCCCTCATATAGACGCTTTCGGGCGCCTCTGCAGCAGACGGCTATTTGAAAACATAGTGACAAAAGAAGAAATTGCACTAAACGCGCAATTTCTCCCTTTGCCACAATGTTTTCCACTTTAAGTCATAGGTTATCCATTCGATTAAAGAGATTTTCTGCTTTTTTGACAAAATATGTTCAAAGTCGTCTGCTGTAGAATTGTCGTTTCAGGGAAAGGGTTAAGGGAAAAGTAGTCTGCTGCAAACGCTTCACATATATGCATTCGCATTCATAAAGGGCTTAAACGGGCTAACAGCCAGTGTTCAATGGGGAACAATAGTAACTATTTTGGCAGAAAATGAATTTCTAACGTCAAAAGTCTTGATCCACACAGTCAATACTAACACTATTCTAACAAATCAAACCACGAGATGTAAGGCGAACATGTACATATGCACAGCTACCGTAGAACTTATTCTGTATGTAGAAATCCGTCGATATTACATACACAAAGATTTGACGTATAACCCAACTTTCAGTTTTATTATGCCAAAGTCAGACACGTTTCACCATTTGATACGCGACTAGAGATTTTAGGGGATTGATGCATCTGAGTACTATCTATGCAGAGTATTCATTGTCTATCGACATGTAAATAAGTCTGACAACACTTAGAACATGACAGTAGTCTCGTTAGTTTTACGCCCATTTTCAATGAGACACTTAATCGCCAGACGCTGCACATTTGTAATCGTGGAGCTCTTGATAAGGGGCGTTTTGCATGTTTTAAAATCTTTATTTCACCCTCTAACCATATGCTGTGTGTACTCAACAGAATCATCTCAGCGAGACGATTCTTTCGAGTACCTACAACAGAGTGTTTGTTTTAATTA
>JASEVX010000001.1:149044398-149085256 GCA_031761405.1 Serripes groenlandicus | reverse complement strand
TGTGTTGGGTGCGAGGTGCAGGCTAATCTTTAAATTAGGTGGGCGCTTGGTGCAGGCTAATCTTGATCTGTGTTGGGCGCTTGGTGCAGGCTACTCTTGATCTGTGTTGGGTGCGAGGTGCAGGCTAATATTTAAATAGGTGGGCGCTTGGTGCAGGCTAATCTTGATCTGTGTTGGGCGCTTGGTGCAGGCTAATCTTGATCTGTGGTGGGCGCTTGTGCAGGCTAATCTTGATCTGTGGTGGGTGCGAGGTGCAGGCTAATCTTGATCTGTGGTGAGCGCGAGGGGCAGGCTAATCTTGATCTGTGGTTGGCGCGAGGTGCAGGTTAATCTTGATCTGTGGTGAGTGCGAGGTGCAGGCTAATCTTGATATGTGGTTGGCGCGAGGTGCAGGCTAATCTTGATCTGTGGTGAGCGCGAGGTGCAGGCTAATCTTAATCTGTGATGAGCGCGAGGTGCAGGCTAATCTTGATCTGTGGTGAGCGCGAGGTTCAGGCTAATCTTGATCTGTGGTTGGCGCGAGGTGCAGACTAATCTTGATCTGTGGTGAGCGCGAGGTGCAGGCTAATCTTGATCTGTGTTGGGCGCTTGGTGCAGGCAAATCTTGATCTGTGTTGGGCGCGAGGTGCAGGCTAATCTTGATCTGTGTTGGGCGCGAGGTGCAGGCTAATCTTGATCTGCGGTGGGCGCGAGGTGCAGGCTAATCTTGATCTGTGGTTGGCGCGAGGTGCAGGCTAATCTTGATTTGTGGTTGGCGCGAGGTGCAGGCTAATTTTGATCTGCGGTGGACGCGAGGTGCAGCTAATCTTGATCTGCGGTGGGCGCGAGGTGCAGGCTAATCTTGATCTGTGGTTGGCGCGAGGTGCAGGGTAATCTTGATTTGTGGTTGGCGCGATGTGCAGGCTAATTTTGATCTGCGGTGGACGCGAGGTGCAGGCTAATTTTGATCTTTGGTGAGCGCGAGGTGCAGGCTAATCTTGATCTGCGGTGGACGCGAGGTGCAGGCTAAGTTTGATCTGTGTTGGACGCGAGGTGCAGGCTAATCTTGATCTGCGGTGGACGCGAGGTGCAGGCTAATCTTGATCTGTGGTGGACGCGAACTATTGAAGCTCGAGATTCGTGTGACGTGATCCATTTATTTATATTGTTTACCTGATTTGATTTAAGTTGTAGGTTGGTTATCTCCCTTATACTATGGATATCGAATACACGCATATGTAAATCCATATTTTAAGCCGTCCCACGAGAAAACAAACATTGAGGACTTTGCGTAAAGGATCAACCCGGAACAGCGTAAGCATGCTGCGAAGGCTAATCCGGTCAGACACTTTTTGCCTACTGTGGATTTTCTGTTTCAGGAATCATTACTCTATACCTTTATCCCCCTGAGACGGAATGTGTCGGCCCGGATTATCCTGCTCTGGGTCGATACATTACGCATATTCAATAGAGATGGTTTTCTTGTGGAACGGCTCATTTTTACCAATGTCGTCTCAATCGAACAATAAGGGCAACCCTAGAAAAAATAAGCCGATGCGTAACATTTCGTTACCATATGTGACAGGAAGTAGTATCGGGTACAGGCACAATTACTTGGACAACCATTGTTTGTTGCTTCTACGCCGCTTTCAACATTTGTTCAGTTACATATCGGCGTTTCCTGGGTAAGTTATCAGTACAACTGGTCAATTGATCCTGGCACCAAAAGTCATTCGTCGTGCTAACCCCGCAACCCTGAGCGCCAAGAATGACATCCATTACTATCGTTTTTAGCTCAGCTGAGCACAAAGTGCTCAAGGTGAGTTTTTGTGATCGCTTTTTGTCTGTTGTCCGTCGTTCGTCGTTCGTCGTCAACATGTGCTTGTTAAACACTCTAGATGCAACATTTTGCATCCAATCTTCATGAAAGTTTATTATAACATATATCTCCATCAAATCTAGGCCAATTTCGAAACTGGCTCATGTCAGTTCAAAAGCTAGGTCACTAAGCAAATTGAAGGAAAATCGTGTTAACACTCAGCAAGCCACATTTTTGGTTTGAGCATATTGAAACTGTGTCAGAAAGTTTTTCTAAGTGATATCTAGGCCAAGTCCGAATATAGGTTATGTCCGGTCAAAAACTATGCCACTAAGCCAACTTTAAGGAATATCTTGTTAACACTCTTGAAGCCGCCTTTTAAACTTGAGCATGTTGAAACTTTATCAGAAAGTTTGTCTTGATGATATCTAGGCCAATTTCGAATATGGGTCATGTCAACAACTAGGTCACTAGGCCAAATTGTAGAACAATCTAGTTAACACTATAGAGATCGCATTTTTGACTTGAGCAGCTTGAAATTTTGTCAGGAAGTTTGTCTTGATGATATTGCCATTGGCGCTGAAAGAGTTAAGTCTTAAATATTCCATTCTCAGGTGAGCGATTCCAGGGCCTCATGGCCCTCTTGTTAGAATTCGGTATGACTCGCCGGGGATAGAACCCGCGACCTCCCGCACACGATGCGTACGCTCTACCTCTACACCACCGAGGCTGTACTCTTGGACAATAAGCTATTCCCCCAACATAGACGAGTACAACATTAAAAGTACAATTACAAACCATGTTAATTGAATCGCTTTATACTGTAGTCGCATAAGCAATCTACTACGCGGAACCAGCCTAACTCTTTCATCGCCGAATTGTTTAAAGTAGACTCTTCCGTGTTCAAAATCGGGTGTGTCCATTTCTCAATTTATGAAAGTTTTGGACTATTTTTGTAACTAAAAGGCAAACAATGCTGATTTCAGGTGAGACAGCTCGTTACGAGCTGACTCACCTGAATCTGCATTGTTTGCAAAAACCTCAATATTGCCTGTGGCGCTGAAAGAGTTAACTTTGTCCAAATACGTATGTGTTATTATAGGAATTAAATCGTTTCAGTCAGGATCGTCAATGTGCAAAAAACATTACAAGCAATTGTATAATCTGTGATTTACGTCATCCTATTGACGTTCATGTTGAGACCCTTAGTTTTGTTTTGATTCAGATAATTGAGCCGTCCCGCGAGAAAACCAACATAATTGCCTCTGCGTAATGTATCGACCCATATCAGCCTGTGCAGTCCGCGCAAACTCATCCGGGCCGACATATTCCTTCTCAGGGGGATAGACGGTATAGAGTAATGATTCCTGAAACAGAAAATCCGGGTAAGCCTGTGCGGCATGCTTAGGCTGATCCGGGTCGATACTTTACGCAATATTCATAATGTTGGTTTTCTCGCGAGACGGCTCAATTATCAATATGTAATTGAATATCAACATTTGAATGGGTTACAGTTAAGAACATCATGAAATTGACAATCTGAGCGCAACGTGATTGGATCGTGAGCGTGATTGGATTGTGAGCGTGATTGGAACGAAGTTGGAACGCTTTATGAGCGGAACGGAATTTTGCGCTCTGAACGTAGTTGGAACGCTTTATGAGCGGAACGGAATTTTGCGCTCTGAAAATCATAATGAACGAAAAAATCCAAACACATGAATGCTTGTCTCAATCTGAGCGGAACGGAAAAAAGCAATCGCAATGTTATGAATGAGTGAACGCTTTATGAGCGGAATGGAACGTGAGTGGAGCGCGGAACGGAGCGGAACGGAGCGGAGCGTGAACGGTAAATTTGTCAATTTCAAGATGTTCTTACAGTTTAGAACATCATGTAATTGACAATCTGAGTGGAATGTGATTGGATCGTGAGCGTAATTGGAACGAAGTTGGAACGCTTTATGAGCGTGAACGGTAAATTTGTCAATTTCAAGATGTTCTTAACTGTATCAGTTTATTACCTCCATCAGTTAACCGTTAAGCTAAGATGTCTTTCGGTGGATGCACGCGAGAGTTTACAACTCTGATATAATTAAGACAGTCAGTGAGTAAATGTTTTATTATAGTGACATGTGTGTATATATATATATATATATATATATATATATATATATATATCAATATAAAGAATAGTACAAACAAGCAAAATATATATTATTATACCCCCTGATACATTGTATATGGGGGCTATATAGGAGTCACGCTTGTCGGTCGGTCGGTCGGTCGGTCCGTTGGTCTGTAGACATTTCTTGTGAACACTATTTCTCAGCAACCCTTGTTCAGAATTCAATATAACTTCACAAGAATGATTTATACCAAGCCTAGTTGTGCATATTGTCGGCGTGTTGCACTGGAATTATTTTTAAATGAGTTATGGCCCCTTGAATTTCTCATACATATGTATATTGTCAGGCACCAGCTGGGGGTATTCATCACCTTCAGTGATATTTCTAGTTTAAAATAAGGCGAAGGTAGCTAAAGAATATTATTTGAGCCGTTCCACGAGAAAACCAACATTACGGACTCTGCGTTATGTATCGACCCAGGTCCGCTTAAAAGTCAGGCACACTTCTACTAATGTTATTATAAAATAAAAGTCTTAAGAGTAACTATTTGATGCATTCAAACAGAAAATGATACGTATATATTCGAAAGTTAAAGTAGCCATTAAACAGAAACGAAAAATATACATTTAAGTTTGGGATGAATTTCATCAAATTGCGTCAGCTATATCGATGGAATCAAGAATTCCCCATTACTTTGTGGACCATCCCTCGTATACGCCGACAAACACAAGAACTATTTCAAGTTGGAATTCCTCGGAAAAAGACGTGATTCTGATCGACAAGCCACTTTCTGAGTACTCCCGATTTCACAGCAAAGTGGATTCACTCCAGTGACTGTTTGGGCAATTACATATAGAGTGAAGATTTCTCTGCTGAGATTCTTCTTCCACATAGTGTTGGTCTTGTCTGGTTCTTGTTGTGAATAGTTCATTCACTGTTTTAAAAAAAATAGCCAAACAAAGGCAAACAAATAGCGCATATTATTTTCGCTGTTCGCATCAACGGTGACAATTTCTGATTGAAAGACTTCGGTGAACTTCATCCCACAACCGTTTAGGCATACCTTAGCACATAATGATCATGCACTATATATAAACGAATGCACACACATGATACAAGAATACTAAAACTGGAAGCAAATAAAAAAAACATATACACTGCTGACTTCTCATCTCAATGAAATAAGAGCTACTTCAACATTTAAATTGGGCTATCTTCGGGTACTACGACCCAGAACCGGAAACAGATACACCAGCTATTGGAAACAGCGCCGCCATGTTTCAATCAAAACGGCTGACAACTTAATACGTCAGAAGTTTGGTGAGTTACACTTTCCAAGGTTTTAGTATTATTTTTTGTTTTTAATCGTGTCCTTTTGTATTTTCCAGGTATACAACGATTAAAACAGATTCATCTGTCACAAAGAAACATCGAAGGCCCGGGTTTCCCCCCCTCTTCCCCAGCTCCACCATTTCACCTCTCCAGACTGTAGTTTTGATCTGGTACCCCGCACACCAATGGATAAATGGTGATCCGAAGAGCGACAATACGTCAGCTAATAGCGACCTGTTGGTTATATCAGGTAAGTGTCACGATGGTATAAACCCTTTCCCTCAAATAACAGATCCACATACGACGACTTTAAAAAACCTTATGCAATTTCTTCTCCTTTTGTCAGAATGTTTTCAAAAGGCGTTTGCTGCAGAGGCTTCAGAAAGCATGTGTATATGGGAAAAGATTAATCTTGTGTCCATCAGTAATTAAGGCAGAGCCCAGGTAGCTCTGTCGGTAGCGACCTGGGATGCCAATCCAGGAGTTGTGAGTTTTAACTCCAACAACTTTTAATAAGTGAAATGGGCACCGCGATATGACTGAGCAATTGTTGAAAACGGCGTTAAACCCCGATGAATAATTCAATCAATAATTCAAGTAGTATACGTTTTCTAGCAGCAATAATGATACTCTTGTATTGCTTTTTGTTTTTAAGACGCAGACCGTCTAAACCATACAATAACTATATAATATTCTAATTTTTATTTCATAGTATTGACTGTACTATTTAACGTGGCAAATTAACGTATGTCGATTTGAAGTGTTGCTGATGTTCCGGTTCGGCATCATTGAAACTTACATTGGTGTCTAAATAGTGATGCTACATGTTTAACCCTTTTCCCACATACGGCAAATCTGCAGCAGTCGACTTTAATAACGTCTTCTAAAAAACGTGGAAAATCTCTATAATTGTAGGTATTAGTACTGGAAAAGAGTTGAAAACATTGTGGCAAAAGGAGAAATTGCTCGTTTTGAGCAATTTCTCCTTTTGTCGCGATGTTTTCAAGAGTCGTCTACTGCAGATGCGTCAAAATGCGTCTATAGATGGGAAAGGGTTAAACAATGATTGTCAAAAGCTACATTAATGATCACTGAAGACAGTGATGAGACTTAGCGATGCACATGGTCGTCTAGGCATTCACTGTTCGCAGAGATAACACACCTTAATTCGCTTGACGCGAAATATATTCGCAAGAATGTATTGTCTGATTATCTAATATATTTGTAAGGGCTCATGTACAGTTTAACATCATTTATACTTTTTGCATATGAGCAATGTGATCTGAGCGTAACTGGTCGGTTATGCCAGTAGATTGATTGATTGATATGGGTTTAACGCCGTGTTTAACAATTTCTCAGCTATATCACGGCGGCAAGTTCACCTACTCATGCATTTCCTGGTTTTCTCACACCAGTACACCACACAACAATCTTCCCAAGCAACTGGCTGCTTTTCCACATAGACTAAGCCCATTGGTGGCAGACGAATGACGCATGTCGCATTGACTTTTGTCAATCGTCGGAAAGAAAGTTGGCCGAGCCGGGATTCGAACTCACAACCCCTGGATTGACAGCCCGCGTCGCTACCGACTGAGCTACCGGGGCTCGGCCCAGTAGATTGAGTTTCGACTGTATAACGTAATTACAAGCTTTGCAAAGTTACCAGTTTTCAGTTACATTTGTTAACACATTGGTTACCTCCCTTACCTTATCGCTGCGGTGTTTAAGTCGTATTGATTTTATGTTCAAATCGGAACCAGTGAAGTTAAGTGCGTGAAAAGCTCTATATTCACGCCAAAATAAATTCAAATTTCCTATGTTGCATCAGGTAGTGTATTATTTCATTTGCTAAGAAATAATATTTAAAGTATTTCAATTGTTTAGTTGGGTAGTGGGGCCTTTGAATATTTCAATAGAATGCACTTTCTCCACGCTAGGCTATCCTTGAATAGTATGCCTTTCAACACACTGGAGGGGGAGGGGGATCTGGGCAACGGTAACCTTTGGAAAATTAGAATGTTATACGAAACGATGAAATAAAGACACACAGACCAGTATCTTTAAAACCCGATTACGTGTTGCTGTATCGAAATGAGTTTTCAGGAACCAACAATGGCGACTAGTTATCCCACCTCCTCTTATACATCGCCATCGCATACAGCAAATAGGAACACCAATATAAGCCATTCCACGAGAAAACTAACATTATGGACTCTGCGTAATATATCGACCCACATCAGCCTGCGCAGTCCGCGCAGGCTAATCCGGACCGACACATTCCGTTTAAGGAGGATAGAGGTATAGAGTACATATTACATAAACAGAAAATCAATAGGAGGCGAAAAGTGTCTGTTTAGCTTAGCCTGCGCGGCATGCTTAGGCTGATCCGGGTCGATATTTTACGCTATGTCCAAAATGTTGGTGTTCCGTGTTTATACATAATTGAGACCAAATACTGTCACTCAAATGTGGCGACCATTCTGTTTGATATAAATACTTACATTCGGAGTGTAAAGGTTAAACCGCTTAAACCGGTTTGGTCAACAACAATGTTTTATCTATAGCCTTTTGCTTGTAAACACCATGTTCAAAGGGCGCCGCGAGTATTACAATATAGGTCGTAGGAGATCCAAAGGTCCAAGGTTCAACCCCCATGAAAGCGGGTAAAAATCAGGAAACTCCACAATCTCCCAAATCAGACCAACAAACAACGTCGCTATACGTATGAAACAGACGATACCGTATACAAGTTCGTCTCGGTTTGATCCTATAGGTCAAATTACGCCAAATAAATCCGCAGTCATGCTGCTCTACCCGATTTGGTCCAAAGTGCCGATAACCATTTTCGCCTGGTGATTTTTTTCTTGCATAATGCATAATCCGCAGTCATGCTGCTCTACCCAATAGTCCCTAAAAAACACCTTTGTTTGCATAGAAATTATTGTGTATACCATCATCATAATGCATTGAATATATGGCATTGAGTTTAAAATAATTGTAAATGTGTATAGGATGCACTGGACATGATTGATTTCATCACATTTAGTATTTTGACCTTGTTTGAAAGTGAAAGTTGAGAATGCCAACCACCGGTTTTGTCCGGGCCCGATTTGGTCCAAAGTGCCGATAACCATTTTCGCCCCATGTTCTTTGGATTGTTTTAAAGCTAAGAGATAACTCTTATCAATGATATGTGGTGTTCTACATAAGAAACGCTTAGAAAGTGTGACAATAAAGGACTCAAACTGGTCGATTTACATGGAAACAAAGAAGGAATTTATTTGGCGCATTGTAACATATATACATTTAAAAAGACTATACAGTAGGAACTGAACACTCGGCAATTATATTATCTTCCCTGTTTTATACCTAACGTTTTGGTAGGCAACAATTTGATCGGCTGACGCAAATGTCTATCTGATGTGAAGGTTACAACACACGGATAAATTATTAATCATTCGAATTGTCCTGTTATCAGACTTGTTTATGGTATACATTTTTAATCTTTAGCACATCCCTGTGTTGTTTATCCTTTCCTACATACACACAAATGTAGCAGATGACCTTGAAAATATCTATACACAATAATTGAAAGTCTTTATAAATTTAATGTCTTATTGTTAAATAGAATTAACAGCAGTGAGACAAACTGATAAATTGCTAACTATAACAAATTTCTCCGTTTGTCACCTGTTTTAAAAAGTCGTCTGTTGCAGTTGCACCAAACTGCGTGTATATATGTGGGGAGGCGTTAAGGACATTTTGTTATCTTATAATAAGGAACGTAATCCTTTCCCACGTCCAGACGCATATTAACTCCTTCCCTCATACAACAAATCTGCAGCAGACGACTTTGAACATATTTTGTCTAAACATAGTAAATCTCTATAATTGAATGGATAACCTATGACTAAAAGTGGAAAACATTGTGGCAAATGGAGAAATTGCTCGTTTTGAGCAATTTCTTCTTTTGTCACTATGTTTTCAAAAAACATCTACTGCAGAGGCGTCAGAAAGCGTCTATATGACGGAAAGGGTTAACGCATCAGCACAGACGACTTTAGAAAGCACGTCGTCTGCTGCAGATTTGTTGTTATACTGAAGTGGGTAGAAGATGTGATTACATTCACGGAAGGTTATTTTATTATTATATTTGTTTTAAAGTGAGACTCGTAATGATACGGAAATATTAACTATAAAACACTTGAGTTTAAGTATTTTGTTTTTATGAAACATAAAACCTTTACAAATCAAAATGTCAAACTTTAAGATGCGAATGTTTTTTATTTATATTGTACTTTATGCAGCCGCTTTCAACAAGGATGTGCATGTTCGTTTGTTTATATTGTACTTTACGCCGCTTTCAACAAGGAATCAGTTTTATAACGGTGTTACCTATGTAAGATACCAGTAATTTAGGTCCAATTCCACCTACCTTAATTAGCGTTAAGTAAAAATTAAACACTTAAAGGCATATTTCATCATTTTTGTTTTCCGAATAAAATTGCCAAAATAAATTCATTTCTTATCAAGTATTGTAAGTCAGCAATGTAACTATTTAAGCCATCTTAGTCATTTTTAGCTCCACTGGCTGAAAGCCATGTGAGCTTATGTCATGGCGAATTGTCCGTCGTGCGTGCGTGCGTGCGTGCGTTAACTTTTTCCTTTAAACGACTTCTTCTCCCTAACCACTTGGCCAATTTGGTTGAAACTTCATGGGAAGCATCCTCTCAATGTCCTCTCTTAAATTCCTTCAATTTTTTTTTATCCATCCATAATTCTGGTTTCCATGGCAACCGAAAGAAAAAAATAGTGAAAACTTAAAAAATCTTCTTCTCCAAAAGTGTCAGGCCGATTTTCAAATAATTTTGTAGAAATGTTCCTTGGGTGACCCTTTATTAGATTCCTTCAAGAAATGTTGATTGGGCGAAAAACATGGCCGCCAGGGGGCGGGGCTATTTTGCCTTATATAGCTATAGTGAAAACTTGAAAAATCTTCTTCTCCAAAAGTGTTCAGCCGATTTTCAAATAATTTTGTAGAAATGTTCCATGGGTGACCCTCTATCAGATTCCTTCAAGCCATGTTGATTGGTAAAAAAACATGGCCGTCACAGGGCGGGGCTATTTTGCCTATATGGCTAAAGAGAAAACTTAAAAAATCTTCCCCTCCAAAAGTGTCAGGCCGATTTTCAAATAATCTTGTAGAAATGTTCCTTGGGTGACCCTTTATTAGATTCCTTCAAGAAATGTTGATTGGGCGAAAAACATGGCCGCCAGGGGGCGGGGCTATTTTGCCTTATATAGCTATAGTGAAAACTTAAAACATCTTCTTCTCCGAAAGTGTTCAGCCGATTTTAAAATAATTTTGTAGAAATGTTCATTGGGTGACCCTCTATCAGATTCCTTCAAGCCATGTTGATTAGTCGAAAAACATGGCCGCCAGAGGGCAGGGCTATTTTGACTTATATGACCATAGTGAAAACTTAAAAAATCTTCTCCTCCAAAAGTGTCAGGCCGATTTTCAAATAATTTTGCAGAAACATTCCTTGGGTGACACTCTACAAGATACCCTTTAAGCCATGGTGGTTGGTAAAAAAAAATAGCTACCACGGGGCAGGGCTGTTTGGAAATTTTATTTTTGCCTTATGGCCGTGGAGCGATACTGGCCCTCTTGGGCCTCTTGTTTAAAATACATTTCAGCACTCATGTTTTACAAACTATTAGGGAAACAAGAATGAAGAAAAAATCCATCTAAGTATTTAAGTATTTCTTAGCGATAAGTAAGGTTAGTCTCTTGTCCATTTATCCTGACGCCGGCGAGTTATACTTTATGCTTTCTCCGAAACCCTTAGCGCTAAAGTGGGCAGCCATTACTACTCAGATGTGAACTCGAGACACAAGTATCTACGTTTCATCGTGTATTCGCGGTAAATAATATGCAAGTATTTTGTACAATGAGCGGATGTGGTAAACGACTTAGCACGGTTATAGTAATCATCATGGTAACAGCAATGCTAATCGCTTCATTATATATAACGTTGTGTTGATGGCAGGGGATTGGTTGTCCATAAACGAAGTTTGAAGGGGGTATATTGGAGTCACCCTGTGGTTGGTCGGTCGGTCGGTCCCGTCGGTGGGTCCGTCGGTCCGTTGCAATTGACCTTGTCCAGAGAATAAGTTGAAAACTACTGGATTAATGTATTAGAAATGCATCCGATGATAAAACACCGTGAGAGGAAGTGCAGTGTACAGGAACCATAACTATATTTTACCTTATTACAGAGCTATTTCCCTTTCTTACGTTTTTCTTGTCCAGAGAATAACTTTTGTTGCCATTCATACAATGGTTGAGCACAATGAGAGGAAGTGCAGTGTACAATAACCATAACTCTATTTTAGCTAATGACAGAGTTATTGCTCTTTGTTACTTAATAATTTGAAAACTAATTTACGGAATCTTAAAAACAACTTCATACAACGGTAAAGCACAATGGGAAGCAGTGCAGTGTCAAATTACCATAACTCTTTTCGAGCTAAGTAAATAGATATTGCCCTTTCTTACCTTTTATCTTGTCCGGAGAATAACTTTAAAACTGAAGGAAGTAATTTATTAAAACTTCATAAATGGTAGAGCACAATGAGAGGAAGTGCACTGTACAAGAACCATAACTCTATTTTAGATAATTACAGAATTATTGCCCTTTCTTACTTTGTTCTTGTCCGGAGAAAAACTCTAAAACAACTGGATGGAATTGAATAAAAGTTCATTCAATGATACAACACAGTGAGAGGAAGTGCAGTGTACAGGCACCATAACGTTTTTTCTTTATCTAATTACATAGTTATTGCCATTTGTCCCTCAGGACAACTCAAATACTTATACAATGTTTTGAGTGCCATGTGCACAACAACTAAAATAGCTTTATTTTCGGATTTTAAGATAGACAATCCAAAAATTAACAAAACAAGAATAACCCGATCCATAACATTGTCATTTTTAAGTGGGGTTTCTAAATATTACACTACCATTTCCTATCTGGGCGGCGTTCCGGGGTATTAATCACATTCAGTGATAACTCTAGGTAATGCTCAATTTCATGCCATCTTTTTATGTTGGCTTACATATTAGTCGTCAAGTCGTTAATTATATCAATTGAGTCAATTATACACATTCGTTATGTTTCATTTTGCATTTTTAGATTTCCAATGGGCTGGTGAAGCCTAATAGAATTGCATCAAAATATTCCAAAGTAAACTAAAACATATTGGAAAAGAGGCACTTTTGGATCTTTGACCGGACCACATGCTTTGCTCAGAGATACGAGCCGTTCCACGAAAAAAAAAACACATGGCCTCTACGTAATGAATCGATCCAGATCAGCCTGCGCAGTCCGTGCTAATCTGAGCCGACACATTCCGTCCCTGGAAGATAGAGGTATAGAGTAATAATTCCTGAAAAAGAAAATCTACAGGAGGCGAACAGTGTCTGTGTCCGGGTTAGCCTGATGATAAGGCTTATCCGGGTTCACAATTTTGCTTTTTACATGGAACGGCTCATATATATATTAGCAATAATAAACTGATCTTATCCACACAATACGCCTCTATAGGGTTTTAAGATAAAATAAGGATTTCATTCACACACAACACATCTGCAGTAGAAGATATTCAAAACGTCCAGCACCCACTGAAAACCCTATATTTATGAAATAATTGAATAGAGTTGAACACTTTGCGACAAAGGGGAAACATTTGCAAAAAGGTTTTAAAAAAGTCGTCTGATGTAAAGGGCTATCGGGTTGCATTTACCAAGATAATAGTTTTCCGTATTAGATACCTGAGCACTGGGTGACGCGTTTTCACCCGGGTCCTTCTTTTGAACCAACTCCTCACGACGCCGAAGGACCAAGGCGCCGGCCATCAACATGCATTTACATGTGTGAAAGAGTTTAACAGATGAACAACACTCTAAATAAAGCTATCTCTGCACACTGTTAAACCTTTTCCCATAACAGACGCATTTTGACGCATCTGCAGCAACAAATTTGATAATAATACCCTCGAATATGAGAAATGTCCAAGTTGTTGCGTGTATCTCTTTTGAAGTCGTCTGCTTCCTATCTGTCGTATGCTGGAAAGGGTTATAATTATATTGCCAAAAAGCAACACGACCTTGATCGAATACAACCATACACAAAGGTCGTGTTCAGGACACGGACAAATATGTCATTAATATTAGATGTATGGCCGTTGTATATTCATATTGGAATCAAGTGCGAATCAAGATCAAGATGTGAGCCGTTCCACGAGAAACACAACAATATGGACTCTGCGCAATGTATCGACCCATATCAGTCTGCACAGACTGCGCAGGTTAATCCGGGCCGACACATTCCGTATCGGGGGAGAGAAGTATAGAGTAATGATTCCTGAAGCAGAAACCCACAGGGGGCGAAAAGTGTCTGTCCGGGTTAGCCTGCGTGGCATGCTTAGGCTGATCCGGGTCGAAACCTTACGCAGAGTCCATACTGTTGGTTTTCTCGCGGAACGGCTCATGTCTTATTTCAAGTCATGTCGGTGTTCATGTATCTGGCACATTTATTTCATATAGTTAATGCCTCGGCCAATCAGATTACAATCAGATCAGAATAAACCACTGTGCGAGTATTGGATCTGATAATAACACATGTAAGGTCGTCTCGTGTTCACCGTATACATTTAAATATTCATGAACAAGTGCTCGTTTTTTTCTGTCCAATGAAAAAGCATGATTTTACGATGCTCGGTACAGCTATCATAATGGTGCAATGAATTAAATTATGTTATTATACCTCACGTGACTTTGTAATGTTAAATTCTCATATACTCATCATGGGCAATTTCTTACTGTCTCATGCTAACAGTACGATTTTGACCGGTTAACAGTATACTGTTACATGGCACGCGCGTTAAAATGTTGGTTATGCGCGTGCATGACGTCATTTCAAACATAAACGTCACCTTTTAGACGCGCGTGCCATGTAACAGTATACTGCTAACCGGTATATTCATATGTGTGTGTTACAGTGTTGTAGATCTACCCATGTTCACCTCCCCTACAAAGGTACAGAATAAATTGAATAAACGTGTAATTTTGTTCGGTATAATAAAATAAATATTGCATGGCTTCCAGTGTGACAGTACATATTGTCAACATTCGGGTAAATACTGTTAAAACCTCGGCTTAGCAATATTTATATAATGATACATTTGTCAACCTGCTTTATCAAAGCCACACTTTGTTTTTTTCTCGTTTCAGATGAACTCTGTTATGAACAGACAGACATCCAATGATACCGAGATTAGAATGAGAAATAACCGTGCCGGGGGTTCACACACGCAGACCGAAACTCCGCCTTCCAGTCCCGCCCAGACGGACGAACGGGCATCCCGAGCTTGCTGCTTTTGTTGGTGCTGTTGTTGTACTTGTTCATGGTAGTCTTTCCGTAACTTGTAGTCACAATCAAAATTTACCCTTTTTATGGGAATCGTTCATCACATATAGTCCTAATCAAAATTTACTTTACCCTATTCCTTGCAGCCTTTCATCAGGTTAAAGTCATTGACCTTTTTATTGAGGTTTTAAGCCGTTTTAAACGCCATATCAGTTATATCAGCGACAGAACACATGTGCGTGATTTCCGGGTGAATAACCAGTACTAGACCTTGGGACATTCCGCTGTGATTGACGCGAGTGGGGATCGAACTGGGAAAAAGTAAAAGATTGCTTTGATCTTGGCAAGCTGTCACCAACTCGAAGTCACAATTACAATTTAATTTCTATTTTCAATACGTGTCTTTGTATACAACATTTACATTTTGTCTGGGCAATGCTTCTGTAATTTGTTATTATAAATCCTCGACGACCTTATATAGTCCTAGTAAAACTTGACCGGCGCTCTGCGAAAACCAACCAAAAGACGTTTGCGGCCAGTACACGATCAGATCAGCCACCGCATTATCGTTGCCTACTCTTGCTCTACATAAACTGTTAAGCCATTAGAAGGTTTAAAACACAAATTCTGTAACTCAGTTATCAATTTGGATCCTAAAGCATGACTGCACAGGCGGATATTTTTCACACGTGTTATAACTACGTTTAGGTTGGTTTTCGCAAAGCACCGTAAATTTACTATTTTTAATTTCTCGTAGTCTCATAAGAATCTGAAGTCTTTCCATAACTTGAAATTGTAATAAAGGAGTTCATAAAGGACCACGTCACACAAAAACCGTATTTTGGGAATTTGCGACCAGAAAAAAAGTCCAGTTCAGTATACACCTACGGGCAGTCTGGTTCGGGTCTTCCCTGCTCGCCATCTGCTTAGACACGCAATTAAAACAACCCTGGAGAACGGTTCATTAATTACATTAAATCCAGTCATAATTGGCATTAATTATATATCTTCCCGAAGGTCGGATTTTGTGTTAAGTGGATCCAATTACGTTGACATTCTAAGTATACATAAAATATTCATATGTGTCAAGTTGGCCTGCTTACGAACATTGTGATGCAGTTACGTCAATTCATATATATTTAGATCTACTCTGGTTTCACAATTGAAACAAATTTCTTTGTTCTTTGGTTTCACATATTTCTGTTTTGGTAAAAGTTACACTTCCTTGTAGATCTAGATGACATTGATTTGAAAATTGACAAGAAGAGACGTTATCAATAGCTTGCCTTTATAACCTTTTTGATTCTACATATACTAGAACAAAAATCTCTTTACAAAATACTCCTTTCGTATTTAGCTATTTAATTGATGAGATATAAGTATACATATTACATTATGTTCAGCCAATTATGGATCTAATCTTCTAGCAAATTGATTACTTAAATATGTAGATATTTTGTACCGAGAATGTCGGGCATTCCGTCATTACATGATACAACTTATGATTCTGGTATATTCTAAGAAACGAAATAGTGCACGCTTGATATTCGCGTTCGGCAATCATTCTCTAACTTTGAAAATGTATCTCATACGTCTTATTCCAATCCGATGGACACAAACTTATTAACCAACCATTCTATTGTAGCACACATTCTTATTGGCTTAACCGTATTGTTTAGCCGATCAGAGGTATTACTTTATAAAATAAGAATGATATTTTAAAAACATTGTGAATGTGTGTCATCATTATGAGATCTATTCGAAGATGTTTATACCTCAAAATGTAACTATTCCAATGGAAGACCAACCAAAAGTTATAATGATAATTGCAGAGCTCTAGATAAGAAGCCTTTTTTATGTTCTAAAATCCTCATTTAACCCTTTCCCTCATACGACAATTCTACAGCAGACGACTTTGAACATATTTTGTCAGATGGATAACCTATGACTAAAAGTGGAAAACATTGTGACAAAAGGAGAAATTGCACGTTCTGTGCAATTTCTTCTTTTGTCACTATGTTTTCAAAACGCCGTCTGCTTTAACCCTTTCCCTCATACGACAATTCTGCAGCAGACGACTTTGAACATATTTTGTCAAAACATAGAAAATCTCCATAGCTGAATGGATAACCTATGACAGAATGTGGAAAACATTGTGGCAAAAGGAGAAATTGCACGTTTTGTGCAATTTCTTCTTTTGTCACTATGTTTTCAAAAAGCCGTCTGCCTCAGAGGCGTCAGAAAGCGTCTATATGAGGTAAAGGGTTAACATTCAAACCCTATGTTGTGAGACGATTCTTGTGAGTACTTACAACATAGGATTTCGTTATCAGAGAAATATTCTGGGGGAAAGTCCTGTTCATTCCCTCTTATCTAGTTCTCTGGATAAGTGTAGATAAGTTTCCGTCTGAGCAGAAATCTGATTATAATGTACAAGTTTTGTTAGAATAGGCATGACTATTCCGTGAGTATTTTACAAACAGTGTAGATTTAGATAAGTCTGGGTCGATGATAAGGCTGCTTGATTTACTCTAATCGCAATTGCGCCGGACATTTTGTTTTCCTGGAGCACGGCTCATAAATGAAAAATGAGCATTTCCTAGCAATTTTGAACCTCAATGCATCCACACAATCTCACCAAACTCGTCACTGCCTGTGTAAATGTTATCTATATATAAGGGCATCTTCTGATAAAGAACTAGAAGTGTAGCCCCTCTAGTGTTATGCCAAAGTTACAGAAAATGTTGTCAAAATGGAATGTCATTATGACCCTATTATAAACTCGCTAGATTCAATTAATACATTTTATAACTTAATAGATGATGCGTTTAGCATCAGTCTGTTTGTTGTTATATCTTACTCCACCTACAGCCAATCTACAGTAACATTTCATTTCATTAAATGGAAGTTTTATAATTGAACAGAATTAATAACATTGTGGCAAAAGGTTTGCTTGACTTGCTCTAAGCATCCTCGGTACCAGGGGCGTAGCTTGGCAATAATGAATGTGTAGGCCGTCTCGTGAGAAAATCAACATTGTGGACTCTGCGTAAAGTATCGACCCGGATCAGCCTAAGCATGCCACACAGGCGTACCCGGATATACACTTTTCGCCTCCTGTGGATTTTCTGTTTCAGGAATCACTACTCTATATATCCCCCCTTAAACGGAATGTGTCGGCTGGATCAGTCTGCGCGGACAGCGCAGGCTGATCTGGTCGATACATTACGCAGATGTATATCGCCGCAGCTGCATTTTGGGGCATTTTTATAAAAAAATATGTGTAGGCACGTGCATACAGTGCCTAAAGGGAGCTACGCCCCCTGGGTACCCAGGCTACTCATAAACTATATGATATATATTTTTTTAGTAGCCTGGGTACCGAGGTTAGTCATTTGTTTACCGAAATCATTCACACAAAAGATAAGGGGGTTTTCCCCAATGATTGTGACACGAAACAAGCGAATTTTCTTCCTTATACGAGCCCTTCCATGGGAAAGTGTACACGTTGGCTGTTTTGAATAATGCAGATCCAGATCAGCATGTATGTGCCTCGAAACATCCTGATCAAGATCTACACAGTTCATAAAAGGATTTAAATCAACTTGATTGAAGTTTCTGTCAATGTGTGTATATTCCGAAAAGACGGAATATCTTGACGTTTACTGTTCACGAATGCCAACGTGTAATTCTCCCATGGCCAGGCTCGTATAACCCTTTCCCTCATAGAAAATCTCTATAATTGAATGGATAACCTATGACTAAAAGTGGAAAACATTGTGGCAAAAGGAGAAATTGCTCGTTTTGAGCAATTTCTTCTTTTGTCCCTTTGTTTTCAAAAAGCCGTTTGCTGCAGAGGCTTCAGAAAGCGTCTATATGACGGATAAAGGGGATAAAGATAACACATTGAGATAATAACACAAAAACCCCGCTTAAAATTTAACCATACTTTACGACACTTGAATTAATCAGATCTTCTGAGGCCCGCATACTTATACGAGTTGTCTAATATCTGATTACCATTCCCCAATATTAAATGAAACTGGACAGGGGCGACTTCATAAGTATCTTAAGAAAAACGCCAAACGAGAGTAGATCTTAACATACAGTTGAAAAAGGATAGACTTCGCGCAAGCTAATCCGGCACAACAAGAAATACGCCTACCAAGAGGACAAAGTAAGTCCTTGATTATTCAGTTTTAGAAATGAATGTGAAGTTTTATATATCAAATTGTGTTTAACAGTATTTAAAATACAGCGTAATAACCAATACAAAACATGATAAAAACGTAATATAATGGGTTTCTTTGCAAGTATTTCATTCATCTCTCACTCAGTTGACTGCTTGTTTATTTTCTAAACGCCATACGAGGGCTTTTGTGATAAGTGAATGGCATTAACAGTCTGCCATTGCACAGTCTGTTCAGGATATTCCCCATTCTCCACCCAAGCCTCCTCAGAATCTTTGAAGACTCTACAGAACACCTTTTTACTCACGTCCAACTGACAAATATGTTATTTGATACAAAATAATTTCCATTAATTTCAAAACCTCGGCTTTCGTGCGATGTGATTGATTTGACTATCACACATTTACAACCGAAGAGTCCATTGCATATATTTAATACTAATGTTACACCTTTAATTGAAGAATAGTAACAGGTATGTCGCTATCACAAAAGAGACGCGTCTAGCCATATGGGGGGTCTTAACGACCATCTGGTTATACATCATTTAACTCTTTCACTGCCGAATTTCACGAAGTCGACTCTTCCATGTTGAAAATAAGACCACTCCATATTTCTTTCAAGAGGAAATTTGGTAAAATGTAATGTTTAAGTGGCAAACAATGCCGATTTCAGGAGAGACAGCTCGTTATGAATCTGTATCGTTTACAAAAGCCTTACATTTGCCTTTCGCAGCGAAATGGTTAAAGGTATATTGGCATACAACTAGTTAATTGTCGGAAGTTGCACTTTTAGGAATATAGAACATATATTCGGATAGTGAAGACTCTGATGAGACTGTGCGTATGCTCATGTTCGTCTGAGTCTTCACTGTATCCAGATATATTTAGAACTCGAGTCGTTACACGCGGTTCACACATTCGTTCGGGTGTATCAAATCGGTGTGACATTCTTCCGATAGAAAAACGTAGTCAAGCTGTGAATTGTCGTATACATGTATACCTACGCTCTATAATGATCACTTTCCCTCATATAGACGCTTTCTGACGCCTCTGCAGCAGACGGCTTTTAAAAAACATAATGACAAAAGAAGAAATTGCTCAAAACGAGCAATTTCTACTTTTTCCACAATGTTTTCCACTTTTAGTCATAGGTTATCCATTCAAATATAGAGATTTTCTATTATTGACAAAATATGTTCAAGGTCGTCTGCTGCAGAAGTGTCGTACATGAGAGAAAGGGTAAATGAAACCACAGATGCATCGACTTCTATACTACAGTACTGACGTGTAGGATGGCATAGTTTTTTTTACGCATCAAATCAGTCGATATTTAAAAACATTGTGGCAAAAGGCGAAACTGCTCATAATGAACAACTGCTCATTTTTTCGTGATGTTTTTAACTCTATTTTTATGCTTTCGTATTATAAAGAATTTTAAAAACGTTTTCAAAGTCGTGTGATTGAGATTTGTTGTTTGTGTGAAAGGATAATCTTGCATATCTAAGGGGGAAACCCCCCGGAAAATAATTGATAACTCGTAACAGGATCTGCGCTTTATGCTTACGAACATACTGTGAGAAATAGAGCTTCGCCATATAAACAGAAACTATTAAATATTTTCAAATGATTTAACCCTTTTCTTCATATAGACGTTTTCTGACGCCTCTGCAGCAGACGGCTTTTTGAAAACATAGTGACAAAAGAAGAAATTGCTCAAAACGAGCAATTTCTCCTTTTGCCACAATGATTTCAACTTTTAGTCATAGGTTATCCATTCAATTATAGAGATTTTCTATTTGTTGACAATATATGTTCAAAGTCGTCTGCTGCAGATTTATTGTATGAGGGAAAGGTTTAATACATGTGGGAAATAAAACACGGTACAACACAGCTAATATATACTGGCTGATTGTTGATAAACACAATACGTGTTTTGTTAACACTTTGTCGCAAACAAGAACTCTCCAGACACGTCATCTTGGTACACATATGTGAACTCTCCATACATGATAGAATTAACCATTGTTTCGAAAAGAGCAATTTCTCCTTATGTCGCAATGTTTTCAAAAATCATCTGCTGCAAATGCGTCGAAATGAATCTATTGGATGTGAAGTGCTTATCAACTCGAATGATGTAAAGATATTACACTGTCCGCCAAGTTTTGCATAATAGCAGTTTCGTAAACAATTTCATCTGGTCGTTTTGACTATGTTTATATTTAGATCAGCCAATATTGCATGTCTGGATTATAAAAAGTACGTGGTATACACACATCGTTCTAGATTTGATTCGTGTATTTGTGAAGTAGTGATGTTTATGTGAAACCAAGACTTGTTTTAATGTTTAATGATCTATGGAATTGGTTGGACTTAATATGTTTCCAGCGTTGTGCCCATTGAAAAGTCTGTGAGTATCCCATCCCATACATTGTTATACAGATACTGTTTAAATGAAATTAAGGATGTTAATTAACGTCGACGTCAACATTATAGCAGAATCAATTAGTGACGTTTCTTATTTTAACGGAGGGGTAGTGGATTAACTGCGAACACGGATTTTAACGAAGGTCTTCCGATTTAAGCTGTACTCATTTTTACTCTCTCTATTTGTTTACTGATTTAAATGTTTTTGAATGATTTGAAAGGGTTATCTTAATTTTAACGTATTTTACATAATCACCATCGTATTTAACTGACTATTTTACTGATTTTAGTATCGTATTTTACTGATTTTAGCAGCGTATTTTCCTGAGTTTGGCTTTACCTATCTTTATGAAACAATGGTGCTGTTTTTGCTATCGTGTATGTTCATTTTCTTTGCATAATACGATTAATCATTTAAAAAAGTCAATTGTTCACCTCATGTGATATTTTTAGAGTCACCGGCGAATGATCTAAGAAAGAAAGTGTAACGTCAAAGAAAGTGTAACGTCTTAAACATTTGAAGAATGATTTTGAATCTGAAATTAATTCAAATAAAACAATTATTCTAAAGTTGCTCGTTTGAGAAATCCCTCGAGCTTTTTAATACGTAAATGTATCTGGAAAAGTATTAATGGGTATTTTGAAATACTCTTTAGCCCTTCCCTATACACAACAAATCTGCAACAAACGACGCGGATAACATCTATGCATAGATTAGTAAATTTATATGAATGAAGGTATAACTATTGTGAGGAAGTGAAACATTGTGGCAATGGAAGAAATTGTTATTATGAGCAATTTCTAATTTTGCAACAACGTTTTCAAAAGTCGTCTGCTGCAGATGCGTCAAAATTTGGTCACAAGTGGTAAAGGGTTCAGACATTAAACATTATTTTTAATATAAAACATAAGTAGGAAGTTAGGCATAGTAGAACGTTCCCGAGCCGTGACAACCCTTATGAGTCACTGCACTACACTTTCATTATCCCTTTCCCACAAACAACACATCTGTAGCAGACGACTTTGAAAACATCTTATAAAAAATGTGAAAAATCTCCATTAATGACAGTTTTTAAATTTTTAAATAGAGATGAAAACATTGTGGCGAATGGTGGAATTGCTCATGAAGAGCAATTTCACCATTTGCCACAATGTTTTCAAAAGTCGTCTGCTGCAAAGGCATCTGAAATCGTCGATACGTGGGAAAGGGTTAATGACAATTCAATCTATAGTAATACTTTTTGCTAATAGTCAGATAGGCTTCTAGGATGCTTCAATTGCTAAATGATTAACTGTCCTATTCAGACTGTGAAATGAAACAAGCTTTACATTGACATGGCATGGTAGAGCCAGCATAACTTTTATCACGGTACTTGAGCATTTTCACACGGAAACTGATGTTCCGAGGTTTTAGAATTAATGAAAAAGTACGAGCCCTCGTTGAACCTACACGTCGACGCGGAAGAAGTTCGCCGGTTCGATTCCCGGTCGGGTCATACCAAAGATTTTTAAAATTGAAGTAAACACTTTCCCTCATTGGCGCTCAGGATTGTTGGGTTAACATAACTAACGACTGCTTCGCTGGTGTCAGGGTATATACATTGACCAGAAGTACTAGTAACTTAATCAGGAGTGTTAAAGTTGGTGTGGGGGCGGGGGGGGGGGGGGGGTGTAAAAGAAACGCATTCATCGTTCTCCGGAGCCTCACAGTACTGATGACTTGATAGCGAACGGGAAAGATCTTGGTAATCATTCTACTAGATCTTCCCCGGGCACCAGTCACGGGAGTTTATTTTCATATGACGTGGCTCATGTTTATATTTTCGTTAATTACGGTCTATTGCACATCATTTGAGCCCGTCCATGGTAAAGTGTACACGTTGGCTTTTGTGGGCTGTATTGATCCAGACCAACTTGTGTATCCATACCGTCTAATCAAGATCTACACTTTTTACATATTACTTTCTCATAAACCTGTAAGCCGATTCATTCTATCAACGCGTGTAGATATGAATGAGATATACAGGGTGAAGTGAACCTAGATTGTTCAGAAAAGCCAACTTGCACTTGCACATTTTCACATGGAAGGCCTCATTAATTGGCTTTCATTCATGTGAATCGTCGAATCTTCACTTTTGAAAATCGTGTTATTTATATCTCTACACTTCACAACAACATAAACACAATGGAGATATTGGGTTAATTTGACGGTCCGTTTATATTTGTTTTGTTTAATTTGGGTTTTACGCCGTGTTCAACATTATATAATTTAATTAAAATCACGGCGACAGTTCACTTATTCATGATCCCTGGGTAAACAAACCAGTTTTGTGCCATGAAATTTGCCTTGCCCATGGGCACTCAAAGATGACGGCCTGGACCGGGGATCTCCGCTTTGAGATTTTTCAAACACATATTAAAAAAAAAAACAATGGGTAAATGAAATGGCCGACGAAACAGGATTGAAAAATGATTGAAACCGGCATTCAAGCTAATCAATCAGTCAACAGGATATTAACCCTTTCCCTCATATAGACGCTTTCTGACGCCTCTGCAGCAGACGGCTTTTTGAAAACATAGTGACAAAAGAAGAAATTGCACAAAACGTGCAATTTCTCCTTTTGCCACAATGTTTTCCTCTTTTTGTCATAGGTCATCCATTCAATTATGGAGATTTTCTATGTTTTGACAACATACTTTTAAAGTCGTCTGCTGCGGAATTGTCGTATGAGGGAAAGGGTTAAAGCAAAATTGATTTATACACTGCGCTGAACCTGACGAAAGGTTACATGACCAGCTATAGTTTCTAACACACGTGACACCGTTTTCTAATGCCGCTTCACCTAACTAATGGTAGATAACATAATGTGATTCTGTTTTACTAACTCGATGATATTGACAACACTCTATGCTAGTGATTTGCGTAACTGCACCATGTAACACTAACATGTTGTTCTGCTCTTTTAAGGCTTCCCCAGTCTAAGAATGGCTTAGAACTGGATACACGAAAACAAACATAAATCTTATATTTCCACAACCTTGATATACGGTGATATGAAGTAACTTGCCATTATGTGATTTCTTGCGACACATCGTTAACATAACATGTTCTGTTGCTAAATAAATGTATATGACTCTAAACGAATTAACATGCACTATTGTTTAATCTGGTTACATGACATAATAATAACATGTTATGTTGCGTTATCAGGTTAATTGACGTTAAACTTACATGTTCTGATGCTTTATCAGTTTACACGATAATGTAATATGTTCTAATCTGATTACTTTCAGATTAAAGATCGCTTGTCCTTACCTTTCATATCGACGCATAGAATTTTTACTCGCGAAGTCCCCTTCCAAAAGTTCACAACGGGGTCCAAGGTCATCACGGGGTCCAGGGTTTCAAGGGGCATGGGGGAACAGGAGGCTGTGGCCATCCTTTGTTGGTAAGACATTACTGTGTTTATCACTTCACTGCATGTTGACGTTGGAAATCGTTTCTATAAACTCATTAATCGAGAGAAGAATGTTGTGTGGGGTGCTTGTGCAAGACACCGAGGAAATATAATGTAAGGTGAACTGGCCGTCGTGATATAACTGAAATACTGTAGAAAACGACATTCAACCCCAATTAATCGAACCTCCGGGTAATTTGACAGATAGGACGCATCTCTGTATATCGATTGTTATGTATGGCATATATATCCTGCTTGTTAAGTGAAGACTGCACGTATCCTTTCCCTCATACGGACGCTTTCTTATACCTCTGCAGCCGACGACCTTTTAAAACATTTGCCGAAAATGGAGAAATTGCTAATAATGAGCAATTTTGGCATTAGCAACAATGGTTTCAAATATATTCAATACATACAATGTGTACGTTCATTTAAAGAGAGTTTTCGTATTTTGCCAAGATACTTAAAAAATCGTCTGCTGCAGATTTTTTGCATGGGGGAAAGGATCAACGATTATGAGTATTTTTGTTTATGTTTGCCTCCCCAAACACAAACATGGATATGCATAGGTCAGTATTAAGTCACAGCCTTCCTTGTCAGATAACCCGAGCAATGCTATGTTAAAAGAGGTATAAGTTAACCCTTTCCCTCATATAGACGCTTTCTGACGCCTCTGCAGCAGACGGCTTTTTGAAAACATAGTGACAAAAGAAGAAATTGCACAAAACGTGCAATTTCTCCATTTGCCACAATGTTTTCCACTTTTTGTCATAGGTTATCCATTCAACTATGGCGATTTTCTATGTTTTGACAAAATAAGTTAAAAGTCGTCTGATGCAGAATTGTCGTATGAGGGAAAGGGTTAAAGCAGACGGCGTTTTGAAAACAAAGTGACAAAAGAAGAAATTGCACAGAACGTGCAATTTCTCCTTTTGTCACAATGTTTTCCACTTTTAGTCATATGTTATCCATCTGACAAAATACGTTCAAAGTCGTCTGCTGCAGAATTGTCGTATGAGGGAAACGGTTAAAACAAAATGGTATACCACATGGAGTGAAGAATTCCTGTATTGTATTAAAATAGTATACTCGCTTTTAGAAAAACCAATTCATAGTTCTATCTTTGCCTAGTCTCGCTGCAATAAATTGTTCACCAGCGTATACTGCCTAATCATTTTCCACTTACATACACATTTGACGCATCTACAGCAGACAACGTTAGAAACTAGTGTGGCAAAAAGGAGAAAATCCTCACAATGAGCATTTTTTTCTTTTCTGTCTGAATGTTTCAACTCTTCTTAATAAGTATACTTTAATTTAAAGAGATTTTTTTTTTTTTTTTTTTTTTTTTTTTTTTTAATATTTTCAAAAGTTGCAGATTCGTTGTATGCAGGAATGTGTTAACGAGAAATTTTGTTCCCGAAATGTTTAGCTTTCGACGCGAATCTTACTGTTACGTTCCGGTCTGTATCATATGCCAGGTTTATAAATGAAAATGGTTTGTTATTACCATCAGACCTGTGCATTATTTTAGAATGGTTAAATTCGTTTAACTCTATCAGCGACAGTGTCAATATTGATGTTTTTTCAAACACAACTGATTCAGATGAGTCAGCTCGTAACGAGCTGTCTCACCTGAAAGCAGCATTGTTTGCATTTTCGTTATCAAAATATCCCAAAACGTTTACTACATGATAATTAGAGACGCTCGATTTGGAGCATTGGAGAGTATGCTTTAACCCTTTCCCTAATATAGACGCTTTCTGACGCTTCCGCAGCAGACGGCTTTTTGAAAACATAGTGACAAAAGAAGAAATTGCTCAAAACGAACAATTTCTCCTTTTGCCACAATGTTTTCCACTTTTAGTCATATGCATTATCCATTCAATTATAGAGATTTTCTATATTTTTTACAAAATCTGTTCGAAGTCGTCTGCTGCAGAATTGTCGTATGAGGGAAAGGGTTAAACAGTTAGGCACTGAAAGAGGAAAGCGGTTTCCTGCTAAGGATACAATAGCAGCATCCGGAAGTAGTCGTCGTTAAAGGTGTACACAGCGATTACGTACTAGGGATACAATAACAGCATCATGAAGTAGTCGTCCTTATACGTGTACCAATCATTTTGTTTTTTTCACAGAAAATACATGTACATTTAAAATGTACTTAGTATGTTATTCAAATGCTTAATCAATAGCTTATATCGTGGAAGACAGTGGTGCAGAGGTAGAGCGTCGGCCTCTCGTATCAAAGGTCCCTGGTTCGAGTCCCGTGATGAGCGGGTCCTGACTTTGGGATTTTTCCACACAAACGGCGCGAGTACTGGTTAAGTCTCCAGGAAGCAGACATCGAGAGTGATTAATCTAAGCCAAAGGCTTGTTTCGCAATCGATGTAAAATAAATAAGTTTAAACTAAATAGCTTATTCTTAATCTAAGTGAAAAACTAATGAGAACAACAACTTGATTTGTTGATAACAAATCAAAATAAACATTCTATTGATATCCGCTGTACACTTTTGAGAGTTCTCACAAGGAAATAAAACAATAAGTTACCTTTCAATGATATCTTTATTTGACATCGTCGTCTCCCTTTCTGATATTCACCCTTTTAGTCCCTCTATCCCCACTGATATATTTTTTTCCTGCACAGTACTTGTATATATGAGCCGTACCACGAGAAAGCCAACCTTATGGACTTTGCGTAATGTATCGATCCAGAACAGTCTGCGCAGTCCGCGCATGCTTATCCGGGCCGACACATTCCGTCTTAGGGGGATAGAGGTATAGAGTAATGATTCCTGAAACAGAAAGAAAACACAGGAGGCGAAAAGTGTCTGTTAGGGTTAGCCTGCGCGGAATGCTTAGGCTGATACGGATCGATACTTGACGCAGTCCACAATGTCGGTTTTCTCGCGGAACGGCTCATATCAATATATCTGCGTAATGTATCGACCAGATCAGCCTGCGCTGTCCGCGCAGACTGATCCGGCCGACACATTCCGTCTAAGGGGGGATAGATAGATAGAGTAATGATTCCTGAATCAGAAAATCCACAGGAGGCGAAAAGTGTCTGTACGGATTAGCCTGCGCGGCATGCTCAGGCTGATCCAGGTCGATACTTGACGCAGTCCACAATGTCGGTTTTCTCGCGGAACGGCTCATTGTCTGCTTAACCATTTCGCACATGTAATCAAATTTGCTGCAAACGTCTTTGCAAAAATATGGAACATCTCTTAAAATGAAATGTTTTATTGTAAAGAGTTGAAAACATGAGCAATTTCTACTTTTGCCAAATTTTATTCAAAAAGTCACATGCTGTAGATGCGTTAGGGGTTAAATTCGTTGTCATTTTAATTCAAATGTTCATAGTTTTTTTCATATTTACCAAGACATTTCTAATTTACAGCAGCATTTAAAATTTTACTTATATACTTATATAAAAATAATGGCTTTAAAAAAGAAATAAAAAAGATTTACAGTTAATTTTGATCCCATGAGCCGATCGCTCAGAGATCTACTCGGATGTTCATCCATCCGTCGTCCGTCTGTCATTCGTCCTTAATCTTAAACAGACATCTTTTCCGAAACCACTGGGTAAATTTCAACCTGATGTCCTTAGGTTCCGTTGGTAATCCTAAGTCAGATTTATCAAAGATTTAAATTCTGTGTAATTTTGTGTTGCTGCTGCATCAAATTAATATGCGTTTTCATTGGTTTTCTTGCAGGACGGCTAAAATCTAGATTTAAATTCCCCACATTGAGCTAGAGAAAGAGACAAAGTAAATAACTAAAATATATAAATGTTATATAAATGGTCGAAAAGGCCACATTAACACTGATTGTCTGAAATGCATGATCAACCGGTGGCATCAGAAAGGAGTTTAATCTGCACATATTAAAAAGAAGTCGCATCTGATTCGGCCTGTCTTTTGTTAAGTCGCTCTCCAAGAAAACAAACCTTAGTCGTTCACAAGACGGTTAGATATGGGAAAACATGGACATTCGTCATGTTTTCTGATATCACACTGTTTGTCAGCTTAATTCACCCTGTGAATAATTGACGAGCTGTGCTGATCAAGGTTGGACACTGCGGGTGCACAGGTCGAGGGCTTGGCGTGAAACGGGTGTAACTTAAATTGTTATTTTTTTTACCAAGGTTAATCACCTCGCCATAAAGTCTTAATAAGCGTTAAATCATTTTTCTTGGTAAACAATGGACATTTGCATTGTAAAAAATGCCCCTAAACCAGGGTTTTCAAGATAGATTTTTAGATACAACCGTTTTACGCCAAGCCCTCGAGGTGTGTTTGAAATTACGCTAGTCTCACATGCTGCAATCAATATGGTTCAATTTGTGTTTCTTCTTCTACTTCACATAACCTGATGGTTCAGTGGGATTTACGATTTTCCGATGACACATAATTTCTTTTGAAATAACTATAATTACTCAAAAGGAGTTGAAGGTTTGTATCTTCTAAAAATAAAGGACTATACTATTCATGACGTCCAAATGGACGTTTTAGTCGTATTCTATATTAATAGAATAATAATTATGCTTATACGTCATTTGTCTTTGTCACTTGGTGATTTACCTTTTTTTAAAGGAGGATTTCTTTATATTAATAAGTTAAATTAGGATACACAAACAATGTTGTTTAGTCTGTCTGGATAACTAACGAATTAGGCTAAACATAAACATGAATTACACTCACACTAAAACTCGACCTTTAAGACTGTGCAAACAATATAGTTAATATTTCTGTTTGGGTTTTGTATTGATAAAACCTGACAACACATGCTATATCTGTCTGAAAACTCCATATATTCCGTATTGACATTTTCCTCTTGAGTTCTCGATACAATATAATGTCAAATGTCCAATGTTGTTTGCTCTTTTAATTATTAATACTTAATCAGCAAATGTCACTAACTTTCTTCGGCAATGTTTTTTTTTTTATTTATTAATATCATGATAATAACATTTATTATAACTATTGATAACGATACTAAAACTACTACTACTACTACTACTACTACTGCTGCTACTACTACTACTACTACTACTACTACTACTACTAATACTACTACTACTAATACTACTACTACTACTACTTATACCACTACTACTACTCTACTGCTACTACTACTACTACTACTACTTCAACTACTACTACTACTACTACTTCTACTACTACTACTACTACTACTACTACTTCTTCTACTACTACTATTACTACTACTACTGCAACTATTACTACTATTACTACTATTACTACTACAACTATTACTACTACTACTCCTACTACAACTATTACTACTACTACTACTACTACTACTATTACTACTACTACTACAACTACTACTACTACTACTACTACTACAACTTCTACTACTACTACTACTACTACTACTACTTCTACTACAACTATTACTACTTATACTAATACTACTACTATTACTACTACTACTAGTACTACTACTACTATTACTACTACTACTACAACTATTACTACTTATACAATTACTACTACAACAACTACTACTACTACTACTATTACTACTACTACTACAGTACTACTACTACTACTACAGTACTACTACTATTACTACTACTTATACTATAACTACTACTACTACAACAACTACTTATAATAATATTTTAATAAATATTATCATTTTAATTTACATTAAGTGGTATTATGTTAATTGTTTCGTACTCAGAAACAAGGTTATAGCTAAAAGAAAAATGGTTTACTATCGTTTTCAAATCATGTGATTTCTAGATGTATGCTTCCTCATATGCCCTTATAGTCAGTCTACTATAGCTCATGAAATGACCTATGGTCTCCAACGATAATCGGTGCGTTGCTATGTAGTAAAATATATAATGAAAAGTCACGAAAATGTTTGCCGGTCGCAAATATCGGACTTACAGTAACTTCAAATAACGCTGTAGGGGATGAATATATAACCTGTCCCACATACAGCAAACTTACAGCGACTTTGAAATAAAATATCGTCAAACAAAATGAAAATCTCTATCGATAAAAGTTTCATTTCTGATTTAATTCAGAGCTAAAACTTTGTGTTTATTGTAAAAACCTCCTCATAATGAGCATTTTGCTCTTTTCTTCACAGTCTTTTCAAAAGTCGCCTGCTTCAGGTGCTTCTGTATATGGGTATGCGCTCACGAAATACATTTTGCAATATTCGCTTCAGAAATGGTGTTTAAATGAATACATATAGAGTTTTAAATACAATAAACACAAACTTAATCCATCTCCAAACTATCTGTGTTACATCATGTGCACTATGATAATGAACCGTTCCACAATAAACCGATATTATGGACTCTGAGCAATGTATCGACCCAGATAAGTGCAGACCGATCCTGACCGACACGTTCCTTCTCAGTGGGAAAGAAAAAAAACCAGGAGGTGTAAAGTGTCTGCCTGGATTAGCCTGTACGGCATGCCTTTGCTGATCCGGGTATATACTTTACACAGAGACCGCAATGATGTTTGTTTCGAGTCAACGAGACAAATGAGGGGTACTCCATGAAGACCAATATTATGGCATTTACGACTATTTTAGAACCAGATCAACCTCAAAATCCGTGCAGTTTGATCTAACTCTACGCTGTTCGCATTTCAGAGAGATTTCAAGAAACTTCTGACAAATACTGTCCAATTAGATACGAAAGCATGACTACGCAGATAAATTGTCATGTACAATTGTTCTTATTTTGCTTATCCTAGTTTCCTAGAGCACCGCCCTATTTTCCATTAGAGTTTATCTAAAATTTATTCCAATTCTTGATTAGTTATATGAAAGGTTTTCTACGGTAAAATTGAATTTGGAATATTGTCCGCCTATCACATTCATTCAATTCCTTAACCCTTCCCCACATATTACACATATGAAGCAGACGACCACTTTTTAGCTCCACTGGCTGAAAGCCAGTCGAGCTTATGTCATGGCGAATTGTCCGTCGTGCGTGCGTGCGTGCGTGCGTTAACCTTTTCCTTTAAACGACTTCTTCTCACTAACCACTTGGCCAATTTGGTTGAAACTTCATAGATAGCATCCTCTCAATGGCCTCTCTTAATTCCTTCAATTTTTTTTGATCCATCCATAATTCTGGTTTCCATGGCAACCAAAAGAAAAAAATAGTGAAAACTTAAAAAATCTTCTTCTCTGAAAGTGTCAGGCCGATTTTCAAATAATTTTGTAGAAATGTTCCTTGGGTGACCCTTTATTAGATTCCTTCAAGAAATGTTGATTGGTCGAAAAACATGGTCGCCAGAGGGCGGGGCTATTTTGCCTTATACGGCTAAAGAGAGAATTAAAAAAAAATCTTCTCCTCCGAAAGTGTCAGGCTGATTTTCAAATACTTTTGAAGAAATGTTCCTTGGGTGACCCTTTATTAGATTCCTTCAAGAAATGTTGATTGGTCGAAACACATGGTCGCCAGAGGGCGGGGCTATTTTACCTTATATGACCATAGTGAAAACTTGAAAAATCTTCTTCTCTGAAAGTGTTGAGCAGATTTTCAAATAATTTTGTAGAAATGTTCCATGGGTGACCCTCTATCAGATTCCTTCAAGCCATGTTGATTGGTAAAAAAACATGGCTGCCAGAGGGCGGGGCTATTTTGCCTTATACGGCTAAAGAGAGACTTAAAAAATCTTCTCCTCCGAAAGTGTCAGGCTGATTTTCAAATAATTTTGTAGAAATGTTCCTTGGGTGACCCTTTATTAGATTCCTTCAAGAAATGTTGATTCGTGGAAAAACATGGCCGCCAGGGTCGGGGCTATTTTACCTTATATAGCTATAGTGTAAACTTAAAAAATCTTCTTCTCCGAAAGTGTTTAGCCGATTTTCAAATAATTTTGTAGAAATGTTCATTGGGTGACCCTCTATCAGATTCCTTCAAGCCATGTTGATTGGTCGAAAAATATGGCCGCCAGAGGGCGGGGCTATTTTGCTCTATATGACCATGGTGAAAATTTAAAAAATCTTCTTCTCCGAAAGTGTTGAGCAGATTTTCAAATAATTTTGTAGAAATGTTCTTTGGGTGACCCTCTATCAGATTCCTTCAAGCCATGTTGATTGGTTGAAAAATATGGCCGCCATGGGGTGGGGCTATTTTGCCTTATATGGCTATGGTGAAAACTTAAAATATCCTCGTCTCCGAAAGTGTCAGGCCGATTTTCAAATAATTTTGCAGAAACATTCCTTCGGTGACACTCTACAAGATTCCTTTAAGCCATGGTGGTTGGTAAAAAATATGGCCACTAGGGGGCAGGGTTGTTTGGAGATTTGATTTTTGCCTTATGGCCGTGGAGCGATACTGGCCCTCTTGGGCCTCTTGTTTAACTATTTCAGCGCCGAAGGCAATATTGAGCTTTTTGCCAACAATACTGATTTAGGTGAGTCAGCTCGTAACGAGCTGTCTCACCTGAAATCAGCATTGTTTGCCGTGTAGTTATCCAAATATTCCAAAAACTCTTATAACATATGAAATAGAGTCGCCCAACTTTGGACATGGAAGAGCCTACTTTAAACAATATATAAATAAATATAAGATCGAGTTTAAAACGTTGTAGCAACATGAGAACGTTTCCATTTTTATCAGTTTTTCCTTTTATCAAAATGTTTTCAAAAGTCGTCATTGTCATTTACGTCGGAATTAGTTCGTATATGAGCAGAGGTTAACATGAACAAATTCAAACAGAATAACAAATACTGCTTACAAGCTCTCTATTCAGAAGTTTATGTTATAACAAGTACTATATTAATGTATTCATAGCCTCAGACCAATTTAGAACACATTAAAGACATCACATGCCGCCTACGCATCTACAAACAGATTCACAATATTCCCAAATATCGTGGAATATCAAATTCTTTTTTTAAAAAAACCATAAACAATTAAAAGGTACACGTGAACTACAGCTGTGTGAGCATGAATTATGACGTCATACATTGATTGCTATATCGGAGATTGATTTCCTAGCTAAAGTTGTAACGTTTTATTGATTGACATTATTATTTATTTTTAGACGGTTGTCATCGTATATATAAGCGAACACCGCCACAGTCGCGAGATGCCTTTAGAAAGCTGAGAGCGGAATCGATTTTCCTTGAGTTGGCTTTTTTCGCCAGTACGATAGTGGATTTACGTGGTGAAAGGATGTTGAGTATGAATGATGTTCTCTTTTATTTCCAGTTTAACAGTTAGAAATGGTGGCGGAAAGCCCGACCGACCTGGGACCAAAATTTCAGAACCTGTAATCGAAGAGCCGTAAGTTGATTTTACAATAATTTTCTCTCGTTATTGGGGATGATAGCACCTACATCAGAATATTATCGATTGGGTCATTGGATATTATTATAGGCCCATGCGCATATAGACTGATTCGCCTTCGTTTCCGGCTTGGTATTTATAGATTCTATTCCTCTAGTTATCACTAATATTCTTCGTTATTACATCATAAATTGTGTACCAGTACACATATTGGCTATACATTTATGAAAAGAAAATAGTGAGGCTTGAGAAGATAGATGTACTTGCTAAATTCTACTTTGATGGCAGTGTTTAAACCGTTCAATATTGGCTTGTGTATAATGTCTATCAGGTAAGAATGATTGCATAATTCTAGACTTTCTACGTCTAGCCTTTGTGAATCTTAGTGACTCTCTTACGGGATCATGTAAGGGTAGATTGGTGTAAAATTAATGTGTTATCACTTCGAGTTTTCTTTTGTTAAAACAACCCAAATCACTTCTAGGACTAAATAACATGTCGACGGACAGTGGAGACTCTGACGAGACCGTGCGGTTGCGGTTTATTACCAATCATTTGCACGAACATTTAACGTATAGCATTTCCCACACATAGGAATGTATTTTGACGCATCGTCAGCATATAATGTTAAAACAATTTGGGCAAACGGAGATATTTTGCTCTATAAACATTGTCTCCGTTTGCCACATTGTTTTCAACTGTTTTCAAACATTACAATTTTATTTATAGATATTGTCCATATGTTTCCATAGTCACCTGCTGCATATTTTTTCTAAACGTGAGAAGGGTATAAACAACCCTTCTCATTTCACCACAGTGTGTGTTTTGTATGTTGTTAACTCTTTCAGCGCCGAATTGTTTAAAGTAGACTATTCCTTGTTCTCAAAATCGGGCGTCTCCATTTCTCATGTAATAAAAGTTTGGACTATTTTGATAACTAATAGGCAAACAATGCTGATTTCAGGTGATACAGCTCGTTACGAGCTGACTCACCTGAATCAGTATTGTTTGCAAAACCTTCAATATTGCCTTTGGCGCTGAAAGAGTTGAGCGGTGCTCAAAGGTTAGATAAACAGTTAAAGGACAATGGTGGCATCTGGCAAATATAAAGTACTTATTAGATCTTAGGCAGCTCCAGAACTATAACAAATAACTTTGTATGGTAGGTCTTCCAAAGGGAAGACAGTCAGTAAAACTTTTTATATCATCACTACTCATTAGTTGGTCTGTATCAATATTTAAAAAAAAAAAATACATACAACAAAATATACAACGGAAATTTACTTGAAGTCCATTCTTGTGTTGAAGAGATCCAGTTATCAAGAATACTTTGTACTCCGAAAGAAATTCACGAAAAGGGCCAATTTAGAGGTCATATTTCTTTTTTAGTATGGAGTTACTTTCTGAGCACAGATAACGTTTTAAGAGTTTAACACTTTACCTCATACGGTAATTCTGCAGCAGACGACTTTGAACGTATTTTGTCAAAAAAATAGAAAATCTCCATAATTGAATGGATAACTTATAACAGAAAATGGAAAACATGGTGGCAAAAGGAGAAATTGCACGTTTTGTGCAATTTCTTCTTTTGTCACTATGTTTTAAAAAAGGCGTCTGCTGCAGAGGCGTCAAAAAGCGTCTATATGAGGAAAGGGTTAATCATTTTGAGGCCAGCTGGTTTGCCATCATTTAATGTAACTATAACGTAAATCTATTGTGTCAACATTTCTTGTGTGTGTAAGAAAAGGCATCTAGGTTTGTATCACATGAATACGTACTAACAGAGAAAACTATCATTAGACTGTGTGGATGCACATTATCACCCGAGTATTCAATGTTCGAACGGACAGCAACACTCCAATATATACATGTATATATATATATATTAGTTAAATATGCCAATAACTGTTCAACATTCACCAATATCCTGCTTCATTCAATCTGAAAACGTGTTAGCGGATAATATAGATAAATACGGACACAGTCTGATCTGGTTCGTGTTTCATGTGTTAACCCTTTCCCTCATGTAGACGCTTTCTGACGTCTCTGCAGTAAACGACGTTTGAAAACTTTGTGACAAAAGAAGAAATTGCTCCAAACGAGCAATACCTCCTTTTGACACAATGTTTTCAACTCTATTCAATAAGTATGTCTTCATTTAGGGAGATTTTCCACTTTATTGTTGAGATGTTTTAAACAGTGATCTGCTGCATAATTGTTGTATGTGGAGAAGGGTTAATCTTACACTGTGCTGTTTAAATATGCACGCCTTATTGAATATAATATGCATTTTTTCGGCGGTGTAAAGTTTCCGTAATAGATGATACCAGGAAGTGCTTTTAACAAACAGTGCATAGCTGGATCATACTTTGTAAACGTGTATGGGGATCTGTTCTGCTACACTTGTTTTCAAATGGCCAATGGTCAGGGTTCCTTTGTTTCGAGAAACGCCGTTGCCGAGTGGTAAGCGTTATGAAAGACTAAGCTGCAGTGGTAGAGCTACGGCCTCTACTACCACATGTTCCATGTTCGATTCTTGTGATGAGCGGATTATATGATAATGGGTTATAGTAAAAATATAGGAAGCAAACATAGAGGGTGAATAATAGAAGATTGAAACTTATTTTCCGATGGATGTTAAATGATAAAACAGTTTAAACTAAGAGTTGGGAAAAAAACGGCATACACCTCAAGTAGAAACTATGACTTTAAAGAGATCATCCTCTCATATCGTTATGGATGATATTTGGAAATCACCAGTAATACAATCTGTTCCGTATTGGCATTTTAGTTCCGTGCCCCTTAGATATGCTTCAATTCATCAGAACCAGGACATCGAAACGAAGGCTGTTACTGTCGTTTTGCCACACAGTATTGGCTGACCTAGGACACACTGAGTTTCTATTGCGTTCCATGTATTGTAGACACACCTCTGCATTTCTTATTCCCTAAAACAGAATTGCTTAATAGCCGAGGTTACTTGACTGTTTACCATGTTGTATTGTTATTTAATTCCTTTCTCGTTTATATACGCATAATGACGCATCTGTAGCAGACGTTTGAAAACATTGTGACAACAGACGAAATCATCGGCTGCATATTTGTTGTATGTTGGGAAGCGTTAAAGAAAGTGAAGATCCATGTACAAGGGATGTCTTTATTTCTACTGAACCATATGGTTAAGCGTATGTTTTCATGTATACGAGGGGGCGGTGGTCAAGATCAAAGCGATTCAATCATCATCCCACAACATTTAAATTTCTGCCTCACAAACTCTTCTTCGGATGAACTAAGAAACATTAAGATATGAGCCGTCCCGCAAGTTACCGACATTATGGCCTCTGCGTAATGTATCGACCAAAGATCAGCCTGCGCTGTCCGCGCAGACTGGATCCGGGTCGACACATTCAGTACCAGGGGGTAGAGCACATTCAGTACCAGGGGGTAGAGGTACAGAGTAATGATTCCTGAAACAGAAAATCCACATGAGGCGAAAAGTGTCTATCCGGGTAAGCCTGCGCAGCATGCTTAGTTTGATCCGGGTCGATACTTTACGCAGAGTCCACAATGTTGGTTCTATCGCGAGAAGGCTCATATGACTAAATCCCGACCGAGGGACACGAAATGGTCCGTGTTGATATAACGCGTCTTATCATGTTCACGGAATATTAGATCGGTCTGTGGAGATTTATAAAACACCATTATCGGTATGGCAATACGGGGGGACACACGAGGTCGAATAAATAGGCAGTCTTTGAACAATACCGTTTATTGCCACTCCGCTCGTCACCAATAGATCGCGAGACGCACACATTCCTCTCATAGAAATTTCTTATTCTTTTCTGTTAATTAGATTCCAAACGCATTCTCTTCAATGAGAGGTCAGGATAATGCCTCATTTTCATTTTCCCGTACTAGTTGTTGTACTTGCAATAAGTTTTACATCAAAGAGCAGAGGTCCAGATAAGGAGGGGTATTCATCTCTTTGTCCCACATTTTTTTCTTAATATTTAAGCAAACCCTATGTTGTGGCTACTTAAATAATGATTTTAGAACATGCAAAATGCTCCTTATCTAGAGCTTTGAAAGAGACAAACTCACGAAACAATGTAAGGTCCTTTCTTTTAATACAGTCGGTGTTGTAGTGGTTAGAGCGTACGCCACATGAGCGGGGTATAGGTTTAGATGATACGTCCGGCTCCGCCGAATAAGAAGATGTTGCTTCGTTTTGTACGAGCCGAGCCCGGTAGCTCAGTCGGTAGCGACGCGGGCTGTCAATCAAGGGGTTGTGAGTTCGAATCCCGGCTCGGCCAACTTTCTTTCCAACGATTGACAAAAGTCAATGCGACATGCGTCATTCGTCTTTCACCAATGGGCTAAGTCTATGTGGAAAAGCAGCCAGTTGCTTGGGAAGATTGTTGTGTGGAGTACTGATGTGAGGAAACCAGGAAATGCATGAGTAGGAGAACTGGCCGCCGTGATATAACAGATAAATTGTTAAAAGCGGCGTTAAACCCCAATCAATCAATCAAATTCGTTTTGTGATCACATGTGTGTCCGCGGATAAGTATTAAAATTAATGCAGGCGTGGCAACATTAAATCGCCTATAGATATAACGGTTAATATTTTCTGGAAACGCCATGATGGAACTGAAAGACTGTGGAGAGATGTGCGCATACCTTGGATGTTCTGGGCCTCTGAAAAAGACATTTAGAAACGGAAGTCTTTGGTCAAGGTGTACACATACCCTTGCTGTTCTAATCTTCTGAAAAAGACATTTAGAAACGGAAGTCTTTGGTCAAGGTGTACACATACCCTTGCTGTTCTAATATTCTGAAAAAGTCATTTAGAAACGGAAGTCTTTAGTCAAGGGTGTACACATACCCTGGCTGTTCTAATCTTCTGAAAAAGTCATTTAGAAACGAAAGTCTTTGGTCAAGGTGTACACATACACTGGCTGTTCTAATCTTCTGAAAAAGTCATTTAGAAACGGAAGTCTTTGGTCAAGGTGTACACATACCCTGGCTGTTCTAATCTTCTGAAAAAGACATTTAGAAACGGAAGTCTTTGGTCAAGGTGTACACATACCCTTGCTGTTCTAATCTTCTGAAAAAGACATTTAGAAACGGAAGTCTTTAGTCAAGGGTGTACACATACCCTGGCTGTTCTAATCTTCTGAAAAAGTCATTTAGAAACGGAAGTCTTTGGTCAAGGTGTACACATACCCTGGCTGTTCTAATCTTCTGAAAAAGTCATTTAGAAACGGAAGTCTTTGGTCAAGGTGTACACATACCCTGGCTGTTCTAATCTTCTGAAAAAGTCATTTAGAAACGGAAGTCTTTGGTCAAGGTGTACACTTACCCTGGCTGTTCTAATCTTCTGAAAAAGTCATTTAGAAACGGAAGTCTTTGGTCAAGGTGTACACATACCCTGGCTGTTCTAATCTTCTGAAAAAGTCATTTAGAAACGGAAGTCTTTGGTCAAGGTGTACACTTACCCACGCTGTTCTAATCTTCTGAAAAAGTCATTTAGAAACGGAAGTCTTTGGTAAAGGTGTACACATACCGTGGCTGTTCTGAGCCTCTGAAAAAAGACATTAAGAAAAGGAAGTTGTACACATACCTTGGCTGTTCTGGGCCTCTGAAGTTCCAGAGAATATGTCAATTGGAATGGTGACTTTTAAAAAGGGAAATGGGAAATTTTCACGATTTTGTCATTAACGATTTCCTAAATCCCATAGTCTGCAGAAGACGATTTTGAAAGCACTTAAGCGTTGCACGGATAATCTCTTTAAATGAGCCAATACATAGAGTTTAGTGACGAAAAGTGATATTGCTCACATTAAATTGTTCAATATGATTATTTTTTTCCTTTTGTCAAAATATTTTCAAATATCGTATGCCGGTGCAGATGCGCTGGGAATCCGCCTTTATGTCTGAAACGGTTAAATATTCAACCGGGACCTTCTGTCTGTCTATCGGTTCTTTATTATTTAATTCAACATCTCTTTTCAAATGTTGATATAGGGCTTTTCTTGCCGAAAGATGAGCCTATGAATAAATTTACATGTAGACGAATAGTTAAAGCTCTAGTGAGGCAATTGTATAATATAACTCGCCATTGTCTTCACCGTACGCAGATGTTAAGACCTCAAGTCGCATGACGTGGCTTGATTGAGCCGTCCCGCGAGAAAACCAAAATGATGGCATCTGCGTAATATATCGACACATATCAGCCTGCGCAGTCCGCGCAGACTGATCCGGGCCGACACATTCCGTCTAAGGGGGATAGAGGTATAGGGTAATGATTTCTGAAACAGAAAATCCACAGGAGGCGAAAATTGTCTATCCGGTTTAGCCTACGCGGCATGCTTAGGCTGTTCCGGGTCGATACTTTACGCAGAGTCCACAATGTTGGTTTTATCGCTAGACGGCTCAATTACAGTATTGGTAGGTGTTAAGGTTTGTATTGAGATCCAAGACTATTTTGCCTACTATAACTTAACGTATTACCAGTACTGTCGGTAGAAGGGGTTTATTCAATTGGAATATGGTCCTTGTATATAAAAGCTTGTTCTGTATTCAATTTGGAAAACAAACCTCCTTCCCTGCCAAAGGTAATTTAATGCTTTTGCAAACAATACATTCAGGAGAGACAGCTCGTAACGAGAATTCTCTCCTTAAATCTGCATTCTTAGCCACTTAGGCATTGAATTGCATAACATTTCCTGTTGGATGTAAAAAGGAGTGGCCAAAATTGTCAACATGGAAGTGTCGAATTTGTGAAATTC
>JASEVX010000001.1:148960092-149044198 GCA_031761405.1 Serripes groenlandicus | reverse complement strand
TATCATCATCGTACTGTGCACGTTTTTCAATCATCGTACTGTCGCGTATCATCGTCGTTACTGTGCGCCGTTATCATCATCGTACTGTCGAGTTATCATCATCGTACTGTCGCATTATCATCATCGTACTGTCTGTAGTATCGCGTTTTCGTATCGTACTGTCGGCGTTATCATCATCGTGACTGTCGCGTTTTCGTTATCGTAGTTTCGTGATTTCGCGTTTTCATCAACGTACTATCGAGTATCGCGTTTCAGATCAACACATTCACAGGCGATGGACTAAAGGTATTCGAAGTATTCGAAACATTCCCGAGGTTTATAAAATTACGTGCAAAAAGTATTGGACAACAGTTACTTCGTTATAATATTTTGGTTTTCTACTGGACATATAAATTCAATGCAGCGTACATATACATTACCTTTATAGTAGTGACATATAGGCCCTGTGGGCCCCGTTTTTTTCCCCAACAAACTTTATATTATGTTTATTATATGTATACACGTGATACTTTAATGAACTATTGCTTACTTATTTACTTACTTGCGCGCAAACAAGTGCACTTTGAAGAACACTAGTATGATGTATTGCTTCGGTTATTTTGTAATGTTTACTTTTGCTTGTTTTGCCAAAAGGCATAAGCAAAGCATGGCATAAGCAAAGCATGCATTGTTTAATCGTTCAAATATAAAATGAGGTGTTGTATTTTACTCTATTTGTGAACAAGGACCTGTAAAAGATCAAACTAACAATACATATCTTTGACTATGTGACTATGTTTCCCTTACATAAATTAACTATAAATCAGAGGCCAGACTTGGATGCATTGACGGCATTGGACACTTCTTAAACATATGAATATGTTCTATCAGTCTTTTGTGATTAATTGTTCTAACAGCAATCATGGCATAATAAGGTTGGTAAGCTTATAATCTTGAAAAAAAAAGTCGTAATCAGAACTGAGAGTTACTCCCAGTCAAGACTCTAGGCAAGTCCGTTAAATCGCTTATATTGAGCCATAGGGTTGTACAATTGCTCCCTGTACCAGGGCATCATAGAAAAGCATGCTTCGCTCGGCATTTTCACTTATAAAATAGAATATGCATGTTGGTGACTTTAGAACAATCAACATTTGAGAACATTTTGGGGAAAAGGAGGTAAATAATGAGCATACTTCACTTCAACGTTGGAAGTAAGCTGTTTTAATTTGTAAATTATTTTATATGCTTTCGATTTATTAAAAAGCTAAATTGCATGAAAATAGTACTTTATACAAAGGGAAAACTAATATTTGGTTCAGATTGCAGAACATGTTTTCCACAAAAGGGTAAAAAGGTTTATCTGGTCTTACAAAATCTTCACCGTGGACTGGGTCAGTGTACATCGAGCTGGGGCTGACCATCTAATGCATATCCCTGATAGATACATACGAGGAGCCGTCCCTCGAGAGAAAACAACTTTATGATCTATGCGTTAATTGTATCGACCCAATGTATGAGGGGCGCAGGCTAATCCGGGCCAACACCTTCCGTCTCAGTGTGATAGATGTATAGAGTAATGATTCCTGAAATAGAAAATTCACAGGAAGCGATAAGTTTTTTGTCAGGGTTGGCACTTGTGCGGCATTCTTAGTCTGATCCGGTCGTATACTTTACGCAAAGTCCACAATGTTGGTTTTCTCGCGGGGACGGATCATATCAAGGATACAATAACAGATCGCATGATTTACTTGGTGCATCAATGAGGAAGGGAAATCGGGGGAAATATAGGGCTGTATCGCAATTAGCTGTGTACGTAAGTGCAATAGAGCTGTCAATACCGCAAGTAACAGGTTCGAATCACACGGACACGTAATGTCTATTAATTTAATGATCTTATTATAATGGTGCACTTAACGTGTTATGTGAGTATATGTATGCAAATAATTATATATATCTATATTTCCGAATATAAATAAGAACATATTATTTGTTGTTTTATGTATGATACATTGTACATTTTCAGGCAATATTACATATACTAGACTTGACAATATTGAAGGTGAATACTTAGAAAATAAAGCTTGATGATTTTTTCTTAAAAAAGTAAGAATAGTCGATATGGCAGTTAGATAATATAAAAAAGGATTTAGACAAAACAATGTACCCATATTATAAGAATCGACCCGCGAAATTAAACTCTTATTGTAACTCTTGACTCTCATGTTAAGGTTTCAAATTTGAGAGGAAGGACATACATAATACACATGGCGGAGGACTTCTTGTATACATCAAAGATTGATTTTAGCTATAAAAGAGACTAGATCTTTGAATCTGTAGAAATAGAATCTATATGGCTCAAATTCAACCCACCACATCCAAACCATACTCACATATTCTAATATCGTCCTCCAAATTCGTTAGCCTCATTGGATAGATTTATTGATGACCCAAGTTGGCCAGGTGCATCAACAGAAAATCAAGAACTGATTCATCTAGGTGACTTATTATTAACTAGAGATTGCTGTTGTGATAAAGCGCCTTGTCTCCCCATTGAGCGAACCTTTTAAGCTGAAGGTTACTATGACATGTGCCTTTGCCCCAATGTGACCTCAAAAGCAATAGGGTCATCTGCTGGTGGTGAACAACTTGCACACCAAGTATTAAAATTCCCATGGCCAAAGCATTCTACAGTTATTAAGCAAAAACAATTGTTCTGCTTATTGTTACCGTGACCTTGACTTTTCACCTCAAAATCAAACAAAATCATAAGGGTCATTTACTGGTAGGACCAAACTGCTCACCAGGTATGAAGTTCCTTGACATAAGGTATTCTTTAGTTATTGTGGCGGAAATCATTTTCAGCTGAAGCTTACCATGACCTCGACCTTTGACCGAGTTACCTCAAAATCAATACGGGTCATCTTCTGTGTTGACCAGCCTGTACACCAAGTATTAACTTCATCGCCAAAGCATTCTACAGTTATTAAGCAAAAACAGCCTCATTGTCACTGGTGACATTTCAGCTATAGGTCACTTGTGACCTTGACTTTAGACGTACTGACCTCAAAATCAATAGAGGTCTTCTACTGGGCATGGCCAACCTGCATAGCCAAGTATGGAGTTCCTCGGCCCAAGCGTTCTTTAGTTATTTTTACCTCACTATTTCACCATGACCTTGACTTTGACCTTCTGACATCAAAATCAATAGGAGTCATCTACTGGTCATGACCAACCTACAATACCAAGTATGACTTTCCTAAGCTCAAGCGTTCTTCAGTTATTGAGCGGAAACAGTGTGACGACGGAAGGACGGAAGACAGACAGGACAAAAACAGTTATGTCTCCCCATGAATGGGGGGAACATAATTATCTAACAGAATGTAATACAAACAAACGGATACATTAAACTACAGTTTATAGCCTTACCAACTCGTTGATGTCCCCACAGCTATAACAAAAATACATCTTCAGCACATTTATTCTCCAATACCCGACAATATTGCGAAGTACAAGTTCCCAGTATGGCAATTAGTGATCACTACCCTGTGTGTTTAACTCAAACACTTAACACAAATAATAGTTCATAAAGGTAAGCATACCACAATGTATTACAGATCATATAAATATTGAACCACAGTTTCTCTAGTTTCTCTATGATCTATCTCGCTCAGGTCTTAATGAAATTTTACTCTATGAAGTGTTTCACTATGAAGACCCCGATCAGTGTCCTAATATCTTCTATGAAAAGGTTCTTAAGATTTGTGACATGCATGCACCAGAGAACAAAAAACGGGTAATAAGATTTCAACAACCACAATGGTACAATGAAGAAATAAATTCTCTACAAAAAACAAGAGACAAATATCACAAACAGAAGGACTGGAGAAATTACAAAAAGTTTAGAAAGAAAACATGTGCACTTATCAAAAAGTCCAAACAAAATTATTTCACTGACGCAATAAACCAAAACAAAGATACAAAAATTATCTGGGAATACATTAAAGATTTGAATCCAAAAGAAATTTCAGATTTTCCAATGAGGCTAAATCTAGTAGACGCAACTGTAGATAAAGTCCCTGAAATAGTGGGAAAACCCTTACACTCATGTTTTGTGTGAAATTGCTGACAACATAAAGACAGAACATCCTACACCTGATTTCAATCTGTTACACGGCTATATTCAAGGAAAGTAATCTAAATGATAATAAAATCGAAATTGAATCTATACAACCTGAAAAGGTTATGAAATACCTCAAAACCCTGAACATAAATAAAGGTACAGGATTAGATGGTTTGACCCCAAAAATCCTTAAATTAGCTTCACATATAATATACCTACCACTTTCACATATTATAAACATGAGCTTTAAATATGATACATTTCCCAAAATTCTAAAACAATCACGAATAAGTCCAATATTCAAATCAGGGGATAAGGAAATGCTTGAAAACTATAGACCAATTTCAATTATTCTAGTTATTTAAAAAAATCATTGAAGAACATGTTGCGCAACAAATCAATATTTATCTAAAAGAGAAGAACCTGTTACATCCAAATCAATCTGGTTTTAGACACGGCCACTCATGCCAAACTGCACTTACTAATATAATTGATGAATGGCTGTTCCTAATATATCAAGGCAATTTAATAGGAACAGTGTTTTTGGATATGAAGAAGGCATTTGATTTGTTGGACCATGAAATTTTACTTGACAAACTGAATATTTACAACTTCCATGATGATTCGATTAAATGGCTTAATTCATATTTAAGCGAAAGAATTCAGCAAGTTGAATACGATAACATCAAATCTTCATCTAGAATAATCAAGTATGGAGTACCCCAAGGATCTGTCCATGGTTCTATCTTGTTTCTTCTATACATTAACGATTTACCACCCTACACAAAACTATCTAATACAGATATGTATGCTGATGATGATACAGTCCATGAAGCCAGTAATGATCCAAAATTTATACAGCGGCAACTTCAAGAAGATATAGGAAACATTAACCGCTGGTGTGAAAACAATGGAATGTACATCAACCCAAAGAAACCCAAAGTTATGCTTTTAGGCACTGCGCAGAAGTTAGAAATAGAAATTCACTACATCTTATTATCAAGGAATAAGTTTTAAGTTCTGTTGATTGTCATAAATTATTAGGCATTTATGTTGACCATAAATTGACTTGGGGTATTCACTTTGATACCCGATGAATATTAATTGCATCTCGCATTGCACTTTTGCAGAGACTTAAGATTTATCTACCTGTACATGCCAGAAAAGTTTTTCTTTTCTTCTTATCTTCTTCCACTGTTGGACTATTGCAGTACAGGTTGGGGTTCATCCTCTCAAATTAACATTGAGAAATTAATTAATCTTCAAAAACGAGCCGCACGAATTATACTAAATAAAGAGATTATGACACCCTCTGCAGAAATGTTCAAATAATTAAATTTGCTACCATTTGATAGAAGAGTCAAGTATCAGAAATGTATCATGATGTACAAGGCCCTTAATAATCAAACTGCAACTTACATAACAAACAGATTTAACCAAGCTAATAACATAAATGCCACATATTCCTTAAGGTCTGTCTCTAATCTCAGTATTAAATTGGATAAGCCAAAAACAAATATATGGAAAAAGTCTTTCACATATTCAGGGCCAGACCTATAGAACAAATTACCTCTTCATATAAAAACATCGGAATCTCTACATACATTTAAGTTAAATTGCTTTAAACATTTCATAGAAAATTCACAGTAACATTTTATGATACAGTACTCTGTTGAGAACATGTACATACAAATTGTTTTACTTAAAAAAATGAGGGCCTCATGGAAGATTAGTTTCTGTAACTAAGTTACGAGTTATTTTTCCCTCATAAAATAATGTTATTATTATTATTATTATTATTATACCAACTACACTATCAAGACTGTGAAATTATTAAACAACCTTTGTTAAAGTTATCATTCGGTTAAAAACGCTTATACTGAATGATAACGAAAACATCTCAAGATTAAAGAGTGCCAGGTAAAACCTATTACTAATAACGCACGATCTATTGATTGTTCGTGCATGCGGCAAATGGACTGATCTAGACAGGATCGTCTTAGTTTTAAAACTGTTAAATTTCAGCAATAACACTAGAACGTGGTTATTCGTCCTTTGAACCATGTGGAAATAAGAAGCAAATCAAAGATCGAGAAGTACCGATGCCTGTAGCTTAGTTGGTACTAGAAAGAACTGTTGTGAACCATCTCTAAAGAAGAGACTGCTTATCTAGGAAATGAGCCGCGAGAAAATCAACACTATGATCTATGCGTAAAGTATCGACCCAGATCAGCGTTCGCAGCCTTTCGCAGCCCGCGCAGATTGATCCGGGCCGACACATTCCGTCTCGGGGGGATAGAGGTAAAGAGTAATGATTCCTGACACAAAACGTCCACAGAAGGCGAAAAGTGTCTATCCGGGTAAGCCTGTGCGGCATGCTTAGGCTGATCCGGGTCGATACTTTACGCAGAGTCCACAATGTTGGTTTTCTCGCGGGACGGCTCAAATCGAATTGAGTTTGACGGCTAATAATTGACAGCTATTTCAAAAGTTATATCCCTTGATTTAAAGTTTACAACACACGAATTAACCTTTTCTTTAAACCATACGATCACATATGAGCCATCCCTAAAGAAAACCATTAGTATGGCCTCTGCGTAATGTATCGACCCAGATCAGCCTTCGCAGTCCGCGCAGACTGATCCGGGCCGACACATGCCGTCTCAGGGGGATAGAGGTATAGAGGAATGATTCATGAAACAGAAAATTCAAAGGAAGCGAAAAGTGTCTATCCGGGTAAACCTGCACGGCATGGTTAGGCTGATCCGGATCGATACTTTACGCAGCGCCAACAATGTTGGATTTCTCGCGGGTCGGCTCAAATCGAATTGAGTTTGACGACTAATAATTGACAGTTATTTCAAAAGTTATATCCTTTGATTTAAAGTTTACAACACAATAATTAACCTTTTCTCTAAACCGTACTATCACATATGAGCCATCCCTAAGAAAACCAACATTATGGCCTCTGCGTAATGTAAAGCGAAAAGTGTCTATCCGGGAAAACCTGCACGGCATGGTTAGGCTGATCCGGGTCGATACTTTACGCAGAGTCAACAATGTTGGATTTCTCGCGGGTCGGCTCATATGGCTTTATTGACACAGGGTAATTCATCTTGAGAGGATCACTTTCAGTTATGGCCTTTTACAATAGGAGCTGAAACTAAACTTTTTTATTATTTAAGTTTCAACACTAGAGTAAGTTTATATTGTGTTGCATATTCGACTGTATAAATTTATGAATTAAAAAGATTAGTAAGTTTGATATCTGTACGAGTAACGGTTAATCAGATTAGAGATTGATGGGGTACTACACAATATCTACATTAGTCCTGTTCCCGCTATACAATTGTTTCGTATTATGTTATATGACCATTTTACAAATGTATTGGCTGTGCTTGAAACCGATTATCTTTGGTTACAGGTATCAGTAATTGTATTTGCAATTGTTGAACTTCATCTTTATTTCTATCATCAGGTCATGCAGGAAAACCCTCGGTATTTGCAAGCAGTTGATGACATCATGGCGGTCCCACCGCGGCACACCACTGACCATTGTCTTACATGTATCCCGGCTGGAACTATCATAGAACCAAAATCCGTTGTACATCAGAATAAAGTCCGATATTTGAAATGCGTGAACAAGAAAGGCAGTTGCTTTTACCTCCGAGAGGATGGTCGGGCTAACTTCACAAGCATATCAGACACCAAAGAGTATTCTCTTCAACAAATACAGGATGCTGGTATTCTGTTACCTACACCTATACAGTTTGTACCGGGAACCATATCGCCGTATGACGTTGTTCTTTTCCATGACGACATGGCCAGCAATAATTTGGTTATTACCAACGGTCCTTTGGAGGTTTTAGAAATCGTGACTATTAAAACATTAATAGCAAAGGCCAGAGATAGTGAGAGGGATTGTTTCAAGACACTCTTGTTTCCTCAAACTATTTACAAAACGTTTCACGTGCAAGAGGCGGAATTTCGAACTTTTGAATTAAAATCGAGATTTGTTGAGAGAAAGTTTGGTGGTTGCCAAGGTGACAACGACTTAATATGTTGTAAGATGTATCTTATTCCGGCAGACGGCGACCTTGTTGCTTGGTTACGGAACCCAAGACTGTTAACAAAGGATGTTCATTTTTGTGGTAATATATTTATCTACCTTCATTTAATTCCTAATTAAATCTTTAAATCTAAACTAAATACAAAATGGTGATGAATGGCAAGTATAGAAAATTATCGTTTATCATTAAAACATTAAGTAACATTTAAGTTTACTGTACATTATCTCATGTGCAAGCGTCTCAGAGACCGTAGCCCTACTAACGTGGAAAGGACACTTGGGGACGGCAAAATCAGAAACGGTCGTAATACTAGAATACATTTTACCATAGGGGCCTGGACGCTATTAAAACAAGTGTATTCTCTATTATATTTATAGACAAGGGATGAAACTACCAAGTCAGAAGGATTTGACACATGTTTGAATTTTAGTCCGATACAAAATGAAAAACGCTGATCCAATTGAGTGTTATGCGCCAGCATGTAGCCAAATAATTACCCTAAATACTGGTCACAACGATTTTAGCCGCAAACTATCGGTTTACGAACACCGGACTTTATATAATAGAATATACATCTTTAATAGCGGTTCAGGCCCCTATGCCTCTTACCCTTGACTTTCTTACTTTTTGCAGATTCGTCTGATTCCGATTCCGATTATGAAATACAGGAAATACAGCCCGTGCCAAAGGCTCCGCCGCTACCAGGTAACTAGCTTGAACGATAACACTTCTTGAATGAATATTCGCAATTGCTATAAATAATTTATTCATTCTCTTTTATATAATACAATCAGTTTCTAAATGTAGTCAAGCTTGTCTTAGCGTTCACCGCTTATATAAGCAGCACACTTATATTAGGCCGCCGGTTGAGTAATAAGCGAAAGCACGCATATATATTCGACTTTTCTTTAGCATCAACATGTTGGCGTTCCCCTGGGTGGTTGACTTTAATGAGTTGGTTTATATCTGTTAATACCATTAGTGTACATTATATCTTAAAGGCATTATTTTTTTTCCAGAGAAAATTCCCATCCAAAATCAGGAGAAACTCAGGGAAATGCATACAACGATTTTACTACCGATAGTGCAGGTAAATTGTTATTATTCTGTGCGTCATACTTTAAACAGCGTCGAGGACGATCTCCTAATAGCATCCGGCTGGCCGAAAGAATGTTTGTTCAAGTAAAGATAGTAAAGCAAAAATACTGGTTACCGTCTCCGTGGTGTTTTGTGAAAACGCCAGCCGTGGGAGCGGGTGACCAGGGTCCGACCCCCGGTCGGGTCATACCAACGACTGAGAGTAATGGCTTTCCTAATTGGCGCTTAGGGTTGCAATACTATCATTTCGACTGATTCATCAGTGGCAGGATAAAAGAACATTAAGGACCATCAAAACTAACAAGAACACAACTATTTAGATTGAATTTTGCGGTAAAAGTTGACTGTTAAGGCAGGAAAATGCAAAGAAGATCAACTCAAATATTAAATATAAAAGAAAGGGAACTCTCAAACCAAATAAAGGATCTTTTAACTTTACATCAAAGTTTTTGCTTTAAGGAGTTTAAGCTAACTTATTTAATCCGTTTAAGTTGTTTACACTCAGCAATAGTTTCCACAGAGAGCAAAGCTCAATTGAGGCACGCTATACGTAAGACGAAAGGTTTGAAAACATAAGCAATTATGATCAAAGTGAATGCACATATCTATATCAGATTTTGAACATAACCGTTTGTCAAAACATTCAAAGACAAGCTTACAGAATTGAATTGCGAACAAATAATATCAGGTCAGACTGCGTGACGACGCAGCCTGATTTAGATCTTGGCTGGTCGGAAAGTCCCGAATGACCATTTTTCAACTATAAGGCTGAGATCTTTGGATCTTCAATATCCTGGAAAATATGTTTTACTCCCGGATGACGAACAGTACAGAATTAGATCAATGTATGCAGATACGTATGTTGATCTGCATCTTCACTGAGAACACATGTCTCATTTTGGGTTTTCCTAGATCTCCGTTCCAGTGATATTCTTGTTTCTAGATCCAGGACCGTGATGTTCTACAAATGGTCAAAGACAAGACAAAACTTGGTTTCGGTAAAGTGCATGATGAGCTGAAACGAATCTTCAAAACAACAAAAGGGAAAAAAAAACGATCAATGTCAGACAGTTCATATCAAGCCATCAAAGAGTCCAAAGATAAATCTGTAAAGCCAACAAAGACTAATCCCAAACAATCACACAAAGAATTAGAGCATTCAAATTCAATGGAAGAAACAAACACGACTTATCAAACGAACGAAAATAAGTCAAAATATGGCCATTTTAAGAAAGCGCCATTGCCATCTTTACCACGTGGAGCATCGTGGACAGCGATTGACAGTTCTGATGATGAAGACCATGACTATTCATATATTGACATGAACTCGGAGCCACTGCCCCTTCCACCCAGCAACAAGGAACGTAAAAAAATAACGGCACGTGTCGAGCCGATCTCGTTCTCAACGAAAAACGACACAAATTCAAAACCGACGGCGCTGACTAGTCCTGTACAAAGAAAGCTTGAAGCATGCAAGCTTGATTTAGATAATAGCCTATTAAGTTCTGCATCTAAAAGTGAAACATCGTTCCCAAGGTCGCCAACAAACGATTCAGTTGACGCTACACCAGAAACTTACACAGATTACGAAGATTGTCTTAGTCCTATTGAAGATAACTCCAAAAACGTGAATAAGCAACCTTCCCACCTAACTAATATGGACTTTTTCACGTACTCGATAGAAGAAACCACAGCATGTTTAAAATATTGTGGACTAGAACAAATAGCTAATATATGCAACGAACAAAAGCTTGACGGAGAATTTTTTAAGCATACAGACGAAGCTGCAATTAAAGATTCGCTTAACATGTCCGCTTTGGATGTACTGAAGTTAAAAAGGATTTACAACGGATGGCGACCGAAGTATAATTAAACCCTGGTGCAGGAGAAATCTGACGCATCTGCAGCACTTCACGTTTGAAAACATGGTTGATGATTTTAAGAATGCATTTCAAAAAATATATATCTTAACGTAGATCTATGTCATCTTTATCCCACTGGGTTTATTGGTTGGTCGTTTTGTATTTCGATACATTATCTAACATAGCATGGCAGTAGTGTTAACAATAGAGTAGTGCATTCTGTCTCAAGATTGTTGCGTTAGTTTGACTCCAGATGTGTGGCGGGAATGAACAATCATACATTATCTAACATAGCATGGCGGTAGTGTTCGGGAATTAAAAATGAGAAACAACACAAAGAAATCGACATACTGTCTATAATCAAAGTTTATATCGATCGAGACTAGAATATATATGTGTTGAGCCTTGATATGGACAATCGTTTTGCCCCTTCACCAAAGCAACATCTGGTGGAAGTAAAAAAATACGTCCGTTCGAAAGAGGTGATGCTCTTTAGAGGTGACAGCCTTCTCCTGATTGAAAAACATGTCGCTGAATCTGATTGTGAGCGGAAAACTCAACATTGTGGACTCTGCGTAAAGCATCGACCCGGATCAGCCTAGTCATGTAGCGCAGGCTAACCCGGACAGACAATTTTCGCCTCCTTTAGATTATCTGTCTATCCGGGTAGGTCTGCGCGGCATGCTTATGCTGATTCGGGTCCATACTGTACGAAGAATCCACAATGTTGATTTTCTTGCGTGCCGGCTCAAATGTTCATACATTCAAGTTCAAAGAGATGTCTTGACTTGTGTAGATTTCATCAAATGATAAAACCACTGCGTAATGTGTTGAGACAGATCAGACCGCGCAGACTGATCCGGGCCGACACTTTCCGTCTTAGGGGGATAGAGGTATATAGTAATGATTCCCGAAACAGAAAATCCACAGGCGCCGACAAGTGTCTATCCGGGTAAGCCTGCGCGGCATGCTTATGCTGATCCGGGTCCGTACTTTTCGCAGAATCCACAATGTTGGTTTTCTCGCGGGCCGGCTCAAATGTTCATACATTTTTTTTTTAAATAGTAAAATATATGTACTGTTTCTACTGTAGACCTAGTCGATACATATATTATATAATCAACACCATGACGCGTGAGAGCAGCTTGCTCTCTGATTGGCTAATTAGTTTACAAATAAATCATATTTTATTAACAAGACTTCTGATTTAGTACCTTTACATCCGATGTTTTCGTAACAGACGATAACAATCAGTTTAGGTAGACAATAAGAATAGAACTAGTTCCCTGAACTTTCTCTGTAAACGCTAACTAAATACTCGTTACCCTTGGTTCAGAAGTAGTGAGGTCTATCAAACGAGCCTGAGCCCCGGTAGCTTAGTTGGTAACGACGCGGGCTGTCGATCCAGGGGTCGTGAGTTGAAAACCAAGCTCGGTCCAAATTATATCCGATGTTTGACTATAGTCAATGCGACCAGACTCACTCGCCAAATGGCTGTATAGCCGAGAGCGAGGGAAAATAACTCCAGATATTGCAAATGTCATTCGTCTTCCACAAATGGGTACACAGTATATGTGGTAAAATTACCAGTCGCTTGGTTAGACTGCTTTGTGGAGTACTGCTGCGAGAAAGTCAGGAATATTTTTCAAAACGGCAATAAAATGTTCAAACGATTGCCAAAAGTCATAGTGAGAACATCATTCCTTTACTTCATTACGGCTTAATGCGCTGATGCCTTAATACGAGGGTTGTTTGATAAGTTTGTAGACTTTCTCTATAGTTTTCTAATGAGGACATATAATTGGTTAATTTGCTATTTTATCTGAATAAAAGTATGTTTCGAGTAAATAAATGAATAAAAACAAACATTTTTTGTTATTAAGGTAAGCAATATTGGCTTCCATAGCAAAGCATGTATCGCTACCCGGGACACGCCATTTAAATGAGTTGATTATATAACCTAACACATCGATCCAATTTAAATATTAAGCTCAAACGTCTTCAAAACTTGCCGCAATTTCGTCTGACGCGTAACTGACGTTGTGAAGTAATTTCTTGAAAGTTTTACGTGATTACAAACAACAAGTGCGAATTTAGTTTGAAGTTTGTCGCAAATGACGTCAACTGGCGACGTCGAAAGCCGAGCGGTTATCACATTTTGTGTTGGTTAAGGGAAGACTCAAACACAGACAATAAAACTTATAGAAAATGCGGGAATGAAGCATAAATGCAGCCGAGCGTTAGTATTCAAATGGCATGATAGATTTAGGAATGGACGTGACTCAATTGATGATGACTCAAGATGCGGCAGAATCCCAACAGTTAGAGATGCTTTAGTGCAAAAAGTAAAATATATCATTTACGATGATCGGCGGTTAACAGTTCGAGACCTATCGGCCCACTTTGATGTATCCGTGTCAATTATACACAGTATAATGAAAGAAGATCTGCATATGAGCAAAGTTAGCGCTCGGTGGGTGCCAAGATTACTAAAACCGGAGGAAAAAGAAAAACGCGTAAACGCATCCAGAGAGTTTGTGGCAAGATTTGAAGCGGAATGTGATGCTTTTTTAGATAGGATTATTAAGACAGACGAAACCTGGCTATGGCACTTCGACCCTGAAACAAAGGCGCAGTCGTCGGTATGGAAAACACCTGGGACCCCTCCACCAAAAAAAGGCCAGAGTTAACAAGATGGACTTTAGGGTATTTATCGAGCTGAAACGGCAACTGAGAGGAAAATAGTTTGATTCTGTGACTTAACTAAAGCTGGAAAGTCAACGAATTGTATCATCATTTGACCAATCTTGGTATACGGACACTTTTAACAAATGGGTTTCACGTTACAGGAAGTGTATACGGGTGAACGAAGAGTATCTGGAGAAAGAGTAAGAAACAACGCGACGTCGCAAAAAACAACGCCGTGCCCCGGGTACCCACACCTGACGTTGCTACATTTGGTATATCTTTTTTATTGTAAAATATTTTTAACTATAGTTTTTTTTATTCTATAGAGAATTGAATACACATTCCAGAGATATATAATTGTGTTAGTTTTATTTTTCTAGTAGACTTTTATAAAAAAAAGTCTACGAACTTATCGAACAACCCTCGTATATAAATATGTTTAATATTTTTGCTAAAAGATGTTTTCAAAATCGTCTGCTACAGATTGGTTCTATGGGGGAAAGGGATAACTAGTAATTAAAAAAAAACAGTGCCTCATTATAAATATAGCTGTTTCTCCCGTATGCTAAAACTTCTACCACTCAATTCAATTCAATTACTTCATTCAAGTATTTAGGGCCCCTGGCCCATGTACATTATTATTTACAAATAATACAATAAGAATGTCACAAATGGAATGATTTAAATAACAGAAACAGTTTCGTTGAGACATATCTTTAAATAATGACTTAAGCAATAGAAAGATAGACAGAAATTCATGTTCAAACATAATTCATTTTTCATTTATTTTTTCTACTACTTCTTCTACTTAACCCTTTCCCACTTGCAGACGCATTCTGATGCATCTGCAGCAGACGTTTTTGAAAACATTGTGAGAGCAATTTCTCCATTTACCACGATGTGTTCAATTCTATTTTATAATTGCACCCTCGTTTATTGACATTTTTCAAAGTTTTGCAAAGTCTCGACTACTGCAGATGTGTTGTATGTGGGAAAGGGTTAAACCAATACTTTCAATCAAAATGTGAATGGTGATAACAAAAACGCCACATTCAACTGTATTTAAGTTGTATCAGTATATTGCGTGTGTAATATACTTTTACATCATTGTGTAATTCATCATCCAATGCATCAGACGTAATGCTATCCTTGCAACACTGACCAAGAAGAAGGGAAGCCATTAAAGTATTTGGTATGACCCGACCTGGTATCGATCCACTCACTCCTACGGTAGATGCTTTAACCTGGTATCACATAGACTCTCTCAAAACAGAAGTTTATTTTGAACCTGTAAATGATACATCACAAAAATGCTGGTATTATCTTAAAACGTTATTTGAGGTAGGTAAACAGGGACAGAAACAATATATCACAGAGACTGGGTGATCAGTTTGCTGACAGGGGTAATGATGAACCAAAGTCAACCCATAATAGGAGTAGTGCCAATGTGGGCTAGTTTAGACTGCGCAACTTCCCTTCGGGTTACGCAATCCAGTCAAGGGAGGTAATCGTGAGCGAACTAGTTGTAATCGTGAGCGAACCAGTTCGACGGGGTTATTTCCCCTGGCTATTGCGGGTTTTCAATCATATTATGGGGAATATAACATTCCCGCGAAAGGAAGTTGTCGCAATCTGATCAATGCTGTAGCTTTCCACTATTGGTTGGGATTTAACGCAATGTTCAGCAAGTTTTGAATCATATTACGAGAGCTATAAATTAATTCCGCTTTTAGAGCAGTTTCAACGCCTATTGTCAACCAGTATCACCACGGAAACTTTCTACCTCTCATGTTTTAAAGCCCGCAGAATCAGGAATAATTTGGACATATACAATTCCCCGTATTCTACATACAGGACTAGATTTCTTTCATTCGCATCCAGACCGATTCAATTACTTCCAACAAAGGAAGAGCTATCCATAACCGGATTTTATTATTTCGGAGAAGGAGATTCGGCGAAGTGTTTTTCGTGTAAACTAGTTATACGCGATTGGTCGAGAGAAGATAAAGCATTAGAGCAATATCGGTTTAAATCTCCGCATTATTCGTACCTTTCATTGATCTCCACTAGTCTAGAGGTGTAATAAATCGAAACTAGACATGGATATCTCGAACCAGTGTTACGTTATTATAATGGAGACTATGTACGACCTCGTCTATGCCAAAGCGTTATCCTCGCATTACGGAGACGCAATTAAAAGCGCTTGTTTGAAATGGCTTCCGCTTCCCAATATCAACACTCGTGCATAGTACTACCAGACGAAGATCATATCATTATCGTGTTTGAACACCTTATGGATATTGTAAACGAAAAGAACATTCTTTCTGCGTGGTCCCACTGTCTGGATGAGTTCAACATTCCATCAGCTTGACAGGCATTACAATATCGCAAACTCTCTTGCAAGAACTGGTGTGCTACAATGAAAACAGATAGCTGGAGAGAGAGAATGCAGCGTATGGTACTCACTTGGCTCAGAGTGAGGGGACTCGTTTACATGTGAATCTCTACAACGACGGTGATAGAAAGAAAGAAAAAATGAGTGAGGGAAATACTTTTGAACGCTTTAAACGTAGAGCGTATAGACATTTTGTGAAAAGAAATCTCATATACTGCATAGCGAAAAACGTGCTTTATGAATGCGATACGTTGTATAAAAAGAAGAAAGCCAGTGATCAACTTAAGTTAGTGTCCATGCAGGAGAAGCTGAATACGTATTTCTACTACGCTATTACAAAAGACTCTATCCATAGGATAAAAAGGATGCCAGTGTTCCAAACGAAAGACTATCGTATTCTACACTATACGTTTTCGACTATGAATTTGAACAAATTTCTGTGTACGGAAAAGGATCGTATTTATAAAGAAGCCATGAGATTAATTATGCAGTTTAGCTTTTAAACATCGTATTTCATACCGAGATGGATGAAGTGGAGAAGCAGTATATGCAACAATACATGCAGTCAATTTATAATGCCGCAGTAGCTAATGAAATAGTGAAATCCTTGTTTAATGTTAACTCTGAACTTTGTAGAGACGAGCAACGATTACACAAGAGACAATTTTTGTAATGAATATGACGCAAATCCTTGTTTATTGTACTTTTACACACTCCTTTAGCTGTCCTTTTCTCCGTGTTTTTGTAACATATGCTATACATGTTGGATCTCAACCCTACGAATTCCTTAATGGTTAAGCCGGCTGTTTCATCTTTAAACGTTCCTGGATTTCGCTTGTTTACGTCTGAATACAATCTATGCGTTTTTGGATAGTTCGAGAAGTCAAAAAGCTCTCTGTGCTCTGACATATCCTTATAAACGTCAACCGTTCTGATTTCGTAGCAAAGACTGTCAGTATCGGTAAACAGAAGAGTGGCCCTATTTCAATATAATCGTTTAATATGATTAAAATGAATATTATTTTAGTTTGTTGCGGATGCGTAAAATATCTTTTAGGGAAAATTCGATCTCGGGTGTCAAAGGGATAAACTTAATATGCCAGAGGCTACATCATTACACTAACTGAAATGATAACATCAAATCAATTATGGGGTACAATATTGTTATAAAGATTGAAATCTAACGTAACGTAATTACCAGTGTCGACATAGTGTATAAGGAAGCGCGAATTTACTTTTTTTCGTAGTATGTACTTAATGTTAATAATGGCTTTAACAAAAGTAACGGAGAAAGGGTTTTTGTAATCGGCTAAGGCCCGATTTGGGAGAGAGAACAAGATGTCTGTATGCACCAATTTTTATAATGGGTGTACTTACATGTACCTCATTTAAGAAACGTGAGGACGAATAAAACCATCTCGTTGGCAATTGACGAGTATGAGGAATTGTTTGAGATCCTCATGAACTCCTTGAAGAACGTGGACGAACGTTTCAGGGAAGAGGTACGTATTATATTTATTCCTCATATTGTGTTATATGTTACAGATAAATATCATAAATTTCATTAGTTACATTTATGTATTTCAACCCCTGATTGAATGCAATAAAGTACTTTGCGTAAATTTGATAGTTAATATACTAGATAAAAACTAGTCCGAGTCTAGTCTAAACTATTACAGACGGAGTAGATTGTTCCCCACAATCAAACCGATGTGCTTATAACTATAAACCCGCTAATGTTTATTGCTTAATTCGTTACATAGATTTCTATCTATTTACATTTCAGGACAAAGCACACAATAGGAATGAGGAACATGCAATGAAGCAGTTGGGCAAGGAGGAGAAGAGGAGGAGGAAGAAGAAGAGGAGGAAGGAGAAGAGGAGGAAGATAATGAAGATAATGTTTTCATTGAAAGTCAGACAGACACCCAGGGAGGGAAAAAGAAGAAGAAGAAGAACATCAAGAAGCGAATACAGAGTGATGACTCCACTGGCTCCACTGACGAGGACAGAAAGAGCATCCCTAAAAATAAGTAAGTATTTCCTTATTTCACAATTCGTAACAAAGATCTTCTAAAGATGTCTTTCCTTAAATATTTTTTATGCTGCAGATGTTAACAGTATTCAGTTAAATCACGACGGTTTACACACGACGGTTTACACATGCAAATAATGACTGTAATTATCGTTTAGAGTTGATGAGCGTTTAAATAATAATTTAATAAACATTTTATTTGTTTCTTTTCAGAAAAATGGTGAAAAACGAGAACACGTGGAAAAAGGTGAGATTAGTTATTCAATTCCCAAGCTTTTTTTTTTTTTTTTTTTTTTTTTTTTTTTACTTCCGGTTCCGGTTATGGCAGCATAACATAGAAATCGCTCTCGGTGAAAAAATTACATTAATGTAAATTAAAGTTGAATTGGGAATTTGCGTATTGTGAAGGGCATTCAAGAAGTATGGACTAATACAAGCACTAAACACACGAAGCTCGAAAAGGTATATTGTACACAGATTGATGTTTTTCGCAAATCTTTGAAATGTTGATGTAACAGTTTATATTAACCGTGGAACAAAGGGACACTTTACTGTATCGGTCAGACTGAAGGGTGTATATAGGAGGGTGATCAGTGCTCACTTCAAGGCGTCACGCCAAATTAATCATCGAGTATACTGGTCATATTTGTTAAGGCTATTGTTAAGGCTATGAGCACCAACTCTATCAACTCAACTCCTAAGGCACCACAAGGTTCTAAAAAGAGAGCACTTTCATCGCCAGCAGACCAGCACGAGCTCAAAAAACCCAAGCCTGTGGTTGATTCAAGCATTATGGAAGAACCAATGAGTGAGAAAACAGAAATCACCACTACCATGTATGTTACGTTAACTCAGGATCAGATAGATCAGATGACACTTGTATTGAAAGATACATTTGAGCAACAAATGGCCAGCATGGTGTCCAATATTGTTGATGGTGTTCTTGGCGGACTAAAGGACCGAATACATACCCTAGAAGAGGAGAATATAAATCTCAAATGTAAAGTGGAGGCCCTCGAGTCTAAGGCGGACAGGGCCGAACAATATAGCAGAAGGAATTGTCTCCGTCTGTCTGGAATACCGGAGGAAAAGGGCGAATCTGTAGATTCAATAGTTATGAATATTGCGTCTGCAATTGAAACAAATTTAGTCATCGATGAAATCGACCGCACACATCGGGTAGGAAAACTCGAACCTTCAAGCACCAAACCCAGAGACATTATAATAAAATTCCCAAGTTTTCGTGCAAGACAGAAAATGATGAGGAATAAGGCCAAACTTAAAGTGATGAACCATAAAACAGTATTTCTGAATGAGGACCTAACTTTGATCCGCAACAAGGTATTTTATTTGGCAAGGATCCTTGTGAGAGAAAAGAAGCTAGAAGGAGCATGGACTACAGATGGGGTTATACTGGCAAAAGATGGAAAACAGAAAGTACATCGCCTGGAAAGCCAGCATGATCTCGATCTGCTTGTTGCTAGTTGGTGTATGGACTAGTTTTTTGTAGACAGTATATACAGAGTGGCTCCCAATTTCAGTTATAACTTTTTATTCTCAAGCCTGAAAACGTTACGGTTCAACCAGTGTCAAACAGTATCCTATTATGGACTCAAACCTATTGAAAATATACTATATTCGTTGTATAATCAAACGAATTAATCATTTGTAATTTACAAAATAAAGTTTCCCATTCACCAAGTTGCATGCACTTAATGCACAAGTCACTTAGTTCATGTCTTATCTAAGGTTTCTGTCTATGTGTATTTCATATATATGTAAAGTACCAATTAAGACTCTTCCATTGTACAAATAAGTAAGAATAGTATGATTTAAATAAAAAATAAAAACTTAAACAAAATTATATGACTTGTATGGTATGACAATGATAATCTCCTCCCTTCACTTAACTGTTTTTCACATGCTTCATGTTACAGATAATTCGAGAGTATGTGTCTTGCTTCTAACAGTGCTGATTGGACAGCACAAATTGCGGTTTTGTCTGAAACGGTACTGGTCGATAATCCATTTACTGTTGTATTTTGAAAAAACTGATGATGTTGGCTGCTTATATATGTATCCTTGGTACAAATGTGTGTGTACATTACCGTTTGTATATACAGGGTTGCTTGCTGTGCATTATTTAATGCGTATAATTTTCACACTAGAAACATGTCTGTATGAATCTAGCAAATTAATGATAGTTATATTGTGAAATTGTTACATTTTATGTTATTGAGGTTTGCTTGGGAAGATTGTTGTGTGGAGTACTGGTGTGAGAAAACCAGGGAATGCATGAGTAGGTGAACTGGCCGCCGTGATATGACTGAGAAATTGTTAAAAACGGCGTTAAACCCCAATCAATCAATCAATGTTATTGAGGTATTGTATTGTGCAGATAATACTGTGTTTATAGACTACTCAGGCGTATCTTCGCTCAGATTGATATATGTTCATACGACTGTTAAATTTTGTCCTAAACAAACAACTCTAGGGAAGAGCATCGATCTGTTAAATACACTTCTATATTGATTTTGACTTATCAAATTGAGGTATTGTACTGTGCAGATAATACTGTGTTTATAGACTACTCAGGCGTATCTTCGCTCGGATTGATATATGTTCATACGACTGTTAAATTTTGTCCTAAACAAACATCTCTAGGGAAGAGCATCGATCTGTTAAATACACTTCTATATTGATTTTGACTTATCAAATCCCTATTTAACTAATTTGTATATATCTGAACTCACATTGATTTCACTATTCTTTTCTTAAACTATATGCATCTGATTTGTTTAATATCTTTTTTTTATTTTTTTTCCAACTTTTTGCCTTATGTTTTAAATTGTGTTATGTCGGCTGGGTTTTTGAGGTGGGGGACGTCGGTTGTTGATAGCAATTTGAACCGGTATCTGTGCGCCAAGCATTTTGTGAAGATTTATTATCCACCGTAGGCTGTGACGTTGGTGCTTGGCGCGCGGCTATTGGCTTGTTTCATGCATGTACACATGGCTGCAGCATTAATGGCTACTTTACGGTTAATCCTTTACAGGAGTTGTTCGAACTTTCTCATCAGATTTTGACATTTTTATATTTGCTCATTGTATCTCTTAATATATACTGTTTTACCCAGATCCTTACATGGATGCATTTTTTGCTATTGATACTCTGTGGAGATGTCGAGACCAATCCAGGTCCTCAGCCAGATGTTAATAGGTGTATTTCAATAATGCAATTAAACATACGTAGTATTCGTAACAAAATTGATTATATATCAGAACATTTTTCGGATTTCGACATTTTATGTTTTACAGAAACACATCTTGATGCAAATATTCAAAATCAAAATCTCGAAATCGAATCGCATGACAGTACTATGTATAGAAGTGATCTTTCACCACACTCCGGAGGTCTATTGGTTTATGTGTCTAATAAACTCGCATCCGAAAGAAGATTAGATCTAGAACTAAACTCTGTTCAATGTATATGGGTTGAAATCAAATACAAATCCTCTAACTTCCTCTTATGTACTGTATATAGACCTCCTGGAACATGTGTAGCTTTTTGGGATATATTAAATATTAGTCTTGAAAGAGCCTTCGAATCATGTTCAAATATAATTATTGTTGGGGATTTTAATCAAAATGTACTTAACCCAAATGAACGTCATTTAAATCATATTATTTCACTTAACAACCTTAGTAATGTTATCAAAACCCCCACTCGTATTTCTAACAATTCAGCAACATTACTTGATCCAATATTAGTTTCAAATTCAATTCGTGTCACAAACTCTGATACACTAGACATAGCAAACAATATAAGTGACCATAAAGCTACTCTAGTACTAATTGATTTTGACAATATACTTATTTCTTGTACCAAACGTAAAGTATGGCTTTATAACAGAGCTAATTTTGCTGATCTAAACCGATTAATTGACAATCAAAACTGGGATTTCATTGACACATTAAACGTAAATAAAAGCTGTGATCGTTTTAACGCGATAATTTTGAATCTCATGTCGCAATGCATTCCATCTAAAACAATTACCATTCGACCTAATGACAGACCTTGGTATGACTCTGAAATAAGACGAATAAGTAGACAACGTGACAGACAAAAGTCCATTGCGACTAAACATAGACGTCTTGTAAATTGGGAAAAATACAAGAAATTAAGAAATAAAGTAAATAATTTAAAGAAATATGCTAAACAAAAGTATTTCAGCAAAATTGAAGAGTCTCTTATTAACACGCGGTCTGAAAATCCTAAAAAGTATTGGAAACACCTTCGAAGTCTTATCAGTAACAAGAATAAATCAGATTCTATCCCAATTTTGAAAACTATAGAAAATAACTCAGATGTTTTCCATTTTACAAACGAAGAAAAAGCTGAATGTCTTAATGAATATTTTACTTCTATTTCGACGATAGGTGATACTGTTGCATTTCTACCCGTTTTCACCCATAACACAGAAAAACGTCTTTCTAATATTAACATTTCTGTTGCTGATTTTGAAGGTATTATTAATTCTTTAGATGTTAACAAAGCTGTTGGTCACGACCAAATAAGCCACAAATTGCTTAAATCAACAATGTATAGCATCTCAAAACCTTTATGCAAGCTTTTCAACAAGTCACTAGAAAATGATTGTTTTCCAAATATATGGAAAAAAGCAGTTCTAGCGTTAATAATTATCGACCTATTTCTTTGTTAAGTTGTATTGGTAAACTCATGGAAAGATGTGTCCACAAATATATATATAATTATCTTAACCTAAATGACTTGATATACAAAAAACAATCAGGATTTCTAAAAGGTCATTCCACATCTCACCAATTATTAGAAATATATCACTAAATAGTTACGTCTATAGATTCTAAACAAAATTTATGTATGGTATTTTGTGACATCTCAAAAGCATTCGACAGAGTCTGGCATAAAGGTCTTCTCTTTAAACTAAATCAACTAGGAATAAGTGGTTCTCTTTTGAACTGGGTGGAAGATTATCTTAAACACAGACAGCAATCAGTGATAGTAGGCACAAGTACGTCAAGGTCAAGGCCGATAAATGCTGGTGTACCGCAAGGCTCTCTCCTTGGACCTTTGTTCTTTTTGGTCTATGTAAATGACATATCTGAAAACCTCCTTAGTATCTCAAGACTATTTGCGGATGATACATCTCTTGCTTGTTCCGCCAGTTCTATCGATGACATTGAGGGTATCTTAAACCATGATCTACTTGTTATTTCTGATTGGGCAAAGAGATGGTTAGTAACATTTAATCCGAGCAAGACCGAAGCTCTGATGTTCTCAAATAAAAGTTCTCCTAAACCTCATTTGGTTTTTAATGATATTCCAATTCAGTTCGTCGAAAGTCATAAACATCTTGGCCTGACTTTTTCTACCAATGGTAAATGGCGGGATCATATAAATCAAATAACAAACTCGGCGTCCAAAGTCCTTGGCATGATGAGAGCGGTTAAATTTAAAATTTGCCGCGATTCTTTAAACCAAATATATATATCCTTCCTTCGACCAACTCTTGAATATGCTTCTGTAATTTGGGACAACTGTACTAACGCTGAAAAGGACTCTCTTGAAAAAATCCAAACTGATGCTGCCCGAATAGTAACGGGTCTAACACGTACTTCTTCACTTGTGAACATCTATAATGAAATAGGATGGTTATCATTAAATGATAGACGCAAATATCAAAAGCTCGTTTTAACGTACAAAATTGTAAACGGTCTAACGCCAAACTATTTAGCCGACATATTTCCTTCTTCCGTAGCTGAGAGAACATATTACCCATTACGTAATGCTCATGATATAGATATAGTTGCTCGTCGTACTGAAATATTTGCGAACTCATTCATACCATCTGCTGTGTCACTATGGAATAACCTGCCTTTCGAATTGAAGACTTTACAATCTCTTCCTATGTTTAAGTCAAGACTCCTTCAGCTGTTTCCGGTTTCAACTGTTCCAAAATATTTTTCTGTTGGTGAATGCAAATTTTCAATAATTCACGCCAGGTTCCGCAACAACTGCAGTGACCTTAAATCTCACTTATACGCTAATCATCTATCAAACAGTGATATTTGTAGTTGTGGTGGGTATATTGAAGATGTGGAACATTTTTTCTTCATATGTAATAAATATAACCAACACAGATTAAAATTATTTTGTAAACTTCACAAGTATCATCCGCTAGGGGTTAATGTGCTACTATATGGATCTCAAAACTTAAATTACCATGAAAATTCGAACATTTCTTTAGCAGTGCAACAATTTATTAAAGCAACAGAAAGATTTTAAAGATATTTATAAAGTGGTGGCTTAGTCTGCAGATTCTAAGATAACACAATTAGCTATCAAAGGCTGACTCTATCCGTCCGTTGAATTCCGGCTGACATATATATCAATTTATTTTCTTTGTTCCTTTTTCTTAAACATTAAAATTATTCTATAGATTCTATACATCAATTGATAGTTATAGTGTAACTTTTCAAATGATTTTCCAGAAATAGAAACTTCATAAATATTTAAATTTCAACACTATTATTGATTACACAATTTGAATTTTCTTCAGAATTTCTTTCCATATTATTATCTTGTTCTATTTGTAAATATCTGTCTGTTGTTTTTCTTGTTTTTGCTTTTTTTCTTTCTTTTTCATTTACTTACCAATAAAATACTTTTTCGTGTAAATATTTTCAAAACTGGAACGGAATATATGTCTTCAAAAACAAAAAAAGCTAAAACATATACAATTCCTATAATATAGAAGACATTACAAATGTGTAACTCAAATGATTAGGGAATGGCCTTTCCTAAGTTGAGAGAACTTGTGGCCAGACCCTTTTGCCTTTATATAAATATTAAACTATGTACAAATATGTATGTTTGTAAATACTATATGTTATTTTGGTAATAAAATATGTTTAAACTAAAATTCCCAAGAGGAAAATAGATTCACCTCTATTATTTTATTTTTTAAATCATTAAATGACGTTAAAAGTTCTTTTTTACATAAATATTGTTTATATGATTTATGTTTGTGTGCGAAATTTGTTATAATGCTTTCAACTCTTTTTTTAATAAGTGAAGTTTATTTATAATATTTATATTGCTCAAAGACGACGTGGAAAAATAAAAAAGAGGTAGATAACACTTTCATTAACCGTTATAAATCTATCTACTTTTCAGACTTGTTCAAGTAGAGGATCAAATTCTTCGTATAATCAAGATGGCGTTAAAAACCAAAGTGTTGTTACTAACTCATTGCAAAAGTTAGCACTTTGCACAATTATCAATTCACTGAAAACCCGTTTGAATGTGGTTAAAATGTCTAAATGTGTTTTATACCGAGATCTACTCGCAAAGTTATCTTCAAAACAATTGAAAGTAATTTATGATTTATATGAAATGGATGATAATGACGGCACGAGGGAATTACATTTCATTTGTTCCGAAATTTTACAACAACGAACGATGCGATGTTGCACTATTTCAAGTTTAGAGAACTTAACCGCTAATAAAATCATAAAATATTGCGCATTTTTGAGTATGAAAGAAATTTATTTCATGATAAAAGATGCCGGTATAATTGAGTTAGACATTTTGTGTGATGGGTTTCTAATGGATGCGTGGTTTGACACCATCAAACATGTCCATCATCATGTCTATGTAAACAATCTCCATAAATTAGGATACGCAGATATTAAGACTACTCATAGTATCCATGTAATAGCAAAGCCTTAATAAAAACAAGAAAAACAAGAAAGAAAAAAAAACGAGTTGAAAACATTGTAACAAAAGTAAACATTGGGACAAAATGAGAAATTACTCACTGTTACAGTTATATACATAGTTTTTGATTACAAACACAATGTTAAAGCGCATCAAAATACCGTGTGTACAGAGAAATATGACTCAGAATAAGTCGTATGCTTATACGGGATAATCTTAGTCTATACTCAAAGTTGTCTATCGTAATATACCTTGACTAAAACTGTGCGACATCAATAATCATTTCCGCATGGACTGAGAAAACATTGTGGCAAAAGTAGAAATTACTCGTTGTTTTATAACTATTATATATTCTTAACTATATTTTGAGTGTACAAGATTAAAGTTTTTGAAGCTCCCCAAAATCGTATGTGTTTGCTTTGCGACTTCTTACCCAACTAAATTTCGACCAAATTGTAGAGCGTCGACTGTAATGGGATCGCTATATGGTTTTATTTACTCTCAGAGTTATATAGTGACACTACTATATAATTCTAGTGCCCCTTTTCAGTTATGTTGCGAAACATATATAGACTTGAAACTAGTCCAATTCTCCCATTTTCGCGCTCGGCACAGTTCCCACAACATGAGTGTCCATGAAGATAATGTGAAGAAGGCGTACTACAGCTTAGGCAAAGCGGGAGCCTTTTTAGGCCCACGAAAATTGCGCCTTAGTAACTATTACGATAAAGGTTTACCAAGCGAAAACACTATCAGAAAAACGTTGACAAATCTAGATGATTATAGTCTGCAATTGCAAGTGAAATGGTAATTCAAAAGGGCGCCGGTTGTCGTGTCTGACTCGTACGAACAATATGACTGTGATCTCGCAGACATGACACTTCTAAGTAAAAGCAATCAAGGTTTCAAATACTTACTAGTGGTGATAGACGATTTCTCTAGATACTTACATGTTGTTCCGTTACAGAGTAATCGATCGACATCAGTATTGGACGTATTTAAGCAACTGTTCAAAACAGTGACAATACCAAAAAAGATACGGACAGATGGTGGTGGAGAGTTCAAACATAGGTATATAAATGCATATTTTAAAAGACTCGGTATTTATCATCATATAACATTGAACGAAACGAAGGCAAATATTGCTGAAAGGGTGATACGGACTTTGAAGAATATGCTATATCGCTACATGAATAGATATAGAACCTATATCAGTGCGCTACCGAAAATAGTTGACGGATATAATAGTACACTTCACAGGTCTTTGAAGTATACGGCGCCTGAAGACGTAAACACTGAAAATTCTCCGGATATATTGGCATACATGTATTTGAAAAAAACGCGCGAAGAAAACCACTCAATACCTTTTTAATGTGGGGGATTTAGTGCGAGTTTCAAAACTATCATCCCCTTTTCGTAAAAGCTATCAGGAACAGTGGCCGATAGAACTATTTTTTAAATACACGAACGATTTCGTATAAATGGATTCCCTTTATATAAACTCGTTGATTAACACCAAAATCAGATAAAAAGAAATCAAGACTTTCAGAGAGTGGAAAAAGACGAAGACTCGTTTTTTTATATAGACAAAGTGATCAGAAAACGAAAACGTGACGGGAAGGTTGAATATTATGTTAGCTTTCTTAGATATGATAAGAGTTTTAATCAGTGGTTACCGAGTGAAGACGTTATTGATGTACCAAAGTCGTTAAATAAAAAATGAGTTTCTACATGATAGTTAATAGTGATGCGAATTCGCGTTATTATCCGACAAATAAGCCGTAACGTTTTAAAGTAAAAATTGAGAAAGAGATTTTATTTAATGGTGCATGGTATGTTGGCATAGTTGGCTTAAACGTATCTTTGCAGGCTTTTCACAGTGCTTATATACATAGGCGATGTTTGCGGGGATGCGTTCGTAAATGGATCTTCAAAACCCGTTTTGCGACGAATTATTACTAACGAAAATGGAAACCATTTGCCAATATTAAACATATCCTATTTACCAGTGCGAAAAACTAGTATTACAGAGATAGAATTATATATTACCGACGAGTATGGAAATTTACGGTCATTCATTAGCGAAGCAGTGTCGATAACACTCCACTTTCGTCTGTTTTAGTATTCAAGATGCAAGGAAACATGTATGTACCGTCAGTAGACAAGTGAGTTAAATTTTACGAATCTATGGTAAATGGATATCCCGAACCTAATAAAAATTCGTTGCAAAATATAAGTGCAACGTTGCATGACAGGAAATCAGCTGGACCTATGGGAAACAGTGGGATGACACCAGAATATTAGCACGAATCTGCCTCGTAAAAAGTCTGGAGTTCGTGTTGAAATGGTTAGTCCAGTCGCGCAATCGATTGACCAAGCAGTGTCGAAATTAAATCGAGAAACCGGAAATAAATCAGTAAGAAACCGTATACCGAGGAAGCGATCGTACATTAAACGTCGGACTACTAAACCTTTAGGTCGTTAACGCAGAACAGGGAAAGTTAGACGGATAAAAAAAACGCAAATCAGTTGTCAGAAGGAAATCATTAAAAAAGAAAGCAAGTGTCAAAGACGTATTTTCTATTGTGTGAACAGAACAAAACAAAATGGCTAGCGTGTTTGGAAATAATTTCGATGAAGTTCAACCCAGTAATCTATCATTATTCACGCTGCCTCCGTATCAAACTGCAGTTGAAAAAAGTTCGTACGAAGACGTTCGACCTATATCGCAGATTTCATCATCATCGCCAATAGAATTCGTAAATGGGTTGCAATATGTCGATTTAGCTAATACATGCATGTATGTTAAGAGTAAAATTACTCATAATGACGGTAGTAATATAGGAGCTGATGAGTACGTTGGACCCGTAAATTTGACACTACAATCTCTTTTTAATCAGGTCGATGTACATTTTCAAGGAAAACCCGTTACCTCTGAGACGGGCCATTATGGCTATAAAAGCATGATTCAGACTATTTTAAAATACGGATCAGATGCGAATTGTCTCAGCTAACGTCACAGTTATGACTGAAGGATGTGAATGGTGAGCTCGATGACTCAGATGTCAAGACAGGGGCCAATACATCCCTTTTCGAGCGTTCGGTAAAATGTGTGATTTAGCAGGTCCTATAATGCATGATTTGTTTTCTTTAGAAAGATATCTGCTTAACCAGGTCAGTGTTAGCGTCAAATTTTACCGATCAAAACCTAACTTTTGCTTGATGACAGACGAAATTAAGCCAGACTTTAGCATACAGATTGTAGACAAGGTTCTCAGAGTTAGAAAAATAGATGTCAATCCGGCGGTGATCTACGCCCATGCGTAGGCCTTGCAAAAAACAAATACAAAATATCCATTCGTCAAATGCGGAGTGAAAACGATGTCCATTCCAACAGGATTGGGGAACTTTACGTGGGACAATGTGTTCCTAGAGGTCAAACCCAGGAAATGCATCGTGGCTTTTGTAAATAGTATAGCCGTTTCAGGAGACTATTCCCTTTCACCTTGGAACATTCATCACTATAATATCACTCAAATTTATATTTCGGTAGACGGAATTGCTTGTTGGGGTCATCCGCTTAGGTTCAATCTGAATGAAACAGAAGGTGTGAACACCGTAGAAGCACTTATGGCTATGAGTATATCTTCAGGAAAATGGCGAAAAAATGAAGGAAATCAAATTACAAGGGATGATATAAGTGAAGTTTTCGCATTATTCGCCTTCGATCTCGATCTATCTTTAGTAGAACAGGGGTGTTTGTCTCTTTTGAAGCAAGGTAATGTGAGAATAGATGCTACATTTAATTCTGGACTGCCACATCCTGTTACGTGTATTGTATATTCGGAGAGTCAAGGGTATTTCGAATTAAACGCATCCCGTGATGTGATTTTAGGCTGACCATTGTTACAGGTTATAGCGATAATACTTGGTATACACAATGTTGTACATATACATTTATTGATACTAATTTTGTTCATAAAAAATATTATATTTCTATACATATAAAAAAATAAAGCTTTATAATGTGTATTACAAAAAGTAATGCTGGTTTTTGTTTTTGTTAGACGGCATTGACGTGTTGCTCAAGAACCATGAGTTACTGGTGGGAAAAAGAATTTTATTAAAATTCGTAGCCCCAACTTCTATTAAAATTGGTGGACCTTCTAACTGTGGAAAAACGTATCTTGTAAAATACATTTTACAAAATTCGGAAGGAATGTTCACAAAACTGGTGTCACACATTATTGACTGCTATGGTAGTCCATGGCAACCGTTATTCGATGAACTACAAGAAGTCTTAATGGAGAAATCACGTTTCAGGAAGGAATTCCAGCTGAGCAAGACTTACTTAAGTTCTCCAACCAAGGAAAGCATTTTATCTGCGTTCTAGATGATCTAATGTTTGATACTGTTGATAGTAAATTTGTAGAAAAAATGTTTTGCGTATGATGTCATCATTATGGAATGACCGTAATTAATATAGTGCAACATTTATTTCAGCAAGGGCGTGTAGGTAGAACAATTTAATTGAATGCGCATTATTTCATACTATTCAGAAATTCACGAAACTCGCAGCAAATACAAATTCTCGGGAGACAAATCTTCGGTAGTAAAGGGAAATTCCTGTATGAATTTCCGATTTGACTTTCTCTGCTTATTTAAAAACTTGCGTACGATAGTGAAACGTGTGTCGTCTGCGGGAAAAAATGTATTGTTAGATTTGTGAAAACATCCTTCTTTAATGAGTGCGATGGAAAGAAGTTATACTTACGATGTCTGTCGACGAAAGTTTAAATATGAGAAACACTTTCAACGACATTGTGATGCACACAGGAATAAACTACAATGTTACATTTGTAATAAAACCTTTTCTCGCAAAGACAACTTGAAAAAACACGAAAATGGACACTTCGTCGGATATAAGCAATTTCAACCCAAAAATTCATGTTTAAGCTGTAAAAATGTGTACGACAGCTATTTGAAATTGTTCACTCACACACGAACAGAACACCAACAGCAGCAGCAGCCATGCGATAGGAGAGATAAAGGTGAAGATCATAAACATCCGCGAAAGCAAGACGATACTTCTAGTACTTATGTTGCTGCTGCTGCTGATAGTACTGCTACTACTTCTACATCGAAAACAGCTTTTACGACAGGGACGAAAACGGCCATAAATGGTTTGGCAAACAAGCTCACCATATATCCGCACGAAGAGAACAGATATGACCTTCTTTCGTTTGTTACGAACATTTCGGAACCGCTGCAGGCTCACTTAGAGCAACAAAGAAATAAACACAGAGGGATTAGATGGTATGTGTCGGTGCACGTGCAAATGGTTCGATATAGTAATGACGGTTCTACAGATTCTAGCGAGCCTCATTTTCATAGCGGAACTTTTACATTATTACACGATGATAGTGACTTGCATCATAATATAAACAGTGCATTCCAGAAACAGTTCAAATCATTTGACGAGTATATGGCCCGCGGATCAGGCTGGACATTACAAAAAATAATTAGTCTCGCGGTTATGACTACAAAGTACCAACCTATTCGAGGATCTTCATACTTTGAAGTTCCACCAGGTGTGCGAAGAACCGCGATCAATATTGAGAACAAAGATGAGAAGTGTTTTCTTTATGCTGTTTTAGCGTATCTTCATCCAATTGCTGTTCATCCGGAACGAATAGCTTATTATAAAAAAAATGAATACGAACTAAATATGAAAAACATTACGTATCCGGTTCGTCTGTCTCATATTTCACGATTTGAGCAGCAAAATATTGATATATCTGTAAATGTTTTTGGATATGAAAACACAACTCTGTTTCCAATGTATTTAAGCAAAATGAAGAATCGTTTATATGAAATTGATTTGCTATATTTATCTAAGGTAAAAACACGCATTATTGCCTCGTTAGAAATCTGAACAAACTATTGAGAAAAGGTAAAACCAGTCACAGGATGAGATATGTTTGTAGAAGATGTTTACAAATGTTTACATTAAATAAGTGTTTGAAAAAACACGCGAGAAAAAGCTTATCTAGTCAAAGAAATGTCACCGCGATGGTTCCACCGCAAATCCACGATTATCGGTTTAATTAACCCCCTGGGGTTATCTTGTTGTGTCCGCGATGGTACATAAAATCAAATCGCGGTGATGGGTGGACTTCGCGTTGAGATTTGTCCGCGGTGGCTTGCGGACGATGCGTTTCCGCGTGAGCTGTACTGTACTGTAGATTACTGCTGGGAGACAGTCGGTAAACACATGGTAAGGGGAACTGACTGCTGTGATATATCTGAATTAATTTCAACAGCATTAAACTCTACTTGATCAATGTTTGACGACTTAACCTGGAAATAATGTTGTGTAGAGTGCCGGTGCGAGAGCGTCAGGAAACACATAGACATACACAGGCCACTGTGATATTTCTGAAATAATGTTGAAAAAAGCGTATTACTCCAATTGATCAATGTGTAGAGTACTGGTGCTACAGAGTCAGGAAACATATTGTTAAGTGAACTTGCTGCCATGATATATTTCAAATAATGTTGAAAATGGTGTTCCACTTCAATCAATAACTGTTACACAATGCAAATGACAATCCGTTTTGAAGGGGGAGGGGGAATTAGGAACAAGATCTTACCACTCCAGTTCCATCTGATCTGTGTTGTTTCACCTACCTTTGATGTTTCTTTCTGTTTTCAATTAGGGTTAGTTTTCCATGCTTGTTTACCAAAACACTGCATAAACTTAAGAATTGATACGATCTGGAAAAATAAAAGTAGAACATCAATATTGGTGTGTAGATATCAATTAAATCCCCTTCCATGAGCAAATCTCCTATGCGTATATAAAAGTCACTGGTTTTCGGTATTTCCTCTAGAACAATGTCGTTTTCAAACTTTAATTTCCTTCTTTGGATAAAAACCCTATGTTGTAGTATTGTTTAAATGTTACCAATAACATAGGGTGTTGTAAACATAAAGGAGATACTAGTATAAAACTATCTAGATGATGGGGTCTGTTTGTTTACAAGCGGAGATCGCGATCAGCCGTCGTTACTGATCTTTAATAAGCAAGCTTTCCCTTTCTCACATATAACACATCCGAAGCAGTCGACTTTAACCCCTTTTCAACATACAACAAATCAGCAGCAGATGACTTTGAAAGTATCTTGGGAAAAGCATGGAAAAGCTCTATAATTGTAGGTATAATTACTGAAAAGAGATAAAAACATTGTGGCAAAAGGAGAAAATGCTCATTTTGAGCAATTTCTTCTTTTGTCGCCATGTTTCCAAAAAGCCGTCTGCTGCAGAGGCGTCAAAAAGGGTCTATATGAGGGTAAGGGTAAAAAACATATTGGGATTTAAAAATATAGAAACTTTCTATAAATGAAAATGTTATTATTTACAAGAGTTGAAAACATTATGTCAAAAGGAGAAACTTGCTCGACATGGTCTCAAAAGTATGCTGCTGATGTGTCAACACAATCAATTTACATATCCTTACAGACCGTGTGGATGGGCAGATAATCTGGGTCTACGTTGGTCGCAAACGTACAACGGAAAATTCGGAAATTTCAATATAGAATGAGGTATTTGAATATAAGGGGAGGATGCTGTTTTTGTTAACTATATTTATATATACTTTGGATCATGCTCTACGTAAACCAATAATAATCAATTTACATATCCTTACAGACCGTGTGGATGAGCAGATAATCTGGGTCTACGTTGGTCGCAAATGTCCAAAGGAAAATTCGGAAATTTCAATATAGAATGAGGTATTTGAATATAAGGGGCTGACGCTGTTTTGTTTAACTATAGTTATGTATAGCATGCTCTACGTAAACCAATCATAGAACAGATTTAAGCCCTTTCCCACATACCACAAATCTGCAGCAGACGACTCTGAAAACATAGTGAAAATAACCCTGAAAAATCTCCATAAAAGATAGCTTAATTCTTAAATAAAGTTGAAAACATTGTAGCCAAAGGAGAAACTGCTCATCATGAGCAATATCACTTTTGGCAACAACGTTTTCAAAAGTCGTCTGCTGCTATTAGGTCAAAATGCGTCTGCAGGTGGAAAAGGTTAAACTAGTGTAGAAAACAATCAATTTACGCTCCCTTACTATGTGATCTACGCACAAAGATGTCAAAGTCCTCTGTGTTTGCTTGTATGACCTTCTTAGTTCTAGATAAGGGAAATTTGACATGACTTGAATCCTTATTTGATACTCAAACCCAATGTTGTGGGTACTCAAACGAATCGTCTCAGTACACACAGCATAGGCCTTGGTTGAGTAATAAAATAGATATTGTAGGGGAAATACTGGTAAACGCACTCCCTTATCTAGTCATCTGGTAAACAGTGTAGATGTAGATCAGACTCCGCAGGTGAGCAGATGATTTAGATCTACACTAATAGCCCAAAGTTGGTTTTTCTTCATATAAAACTTCGCTCAATTTAGTAAAATAGCATATAGAAATATGCATAACAATGTGAAGAGAAGGCCATGCTGTTTTTTTTAATCAGATCTCAAGATGAACAATGTTATTCAAACTTTTTTAATTCCTTAGATCTCCGACAAAGGCGTACGTTTTGGGCACACGTTAAAATTGTCTTTCCAAGTGCAGAACCTTAGATATTGACGGTAGCTGACACATTAGCATCAGGTGACTGTTGAAAACATTATAACAGAAAGAGAAATTGTCCAATTCGAGCAAGTATATAATACATTTTATTCACATTTCCAGATGCGATACTATTTTACACTGATTTTTTTAACATAACATAATTATCTGGCAAGCAGATAAAGTATGGAATACGAATTTTGTTGACAATGGTTTATGTAGACTTCTTGGGAAATTGCAGATATCTCCTGACGCATTTAAGCTACTGTACAGGCACTGCGTATGTTTTTGCATAGTTTTTGTTTTAATTCAACAAATCAAGCATAACATATTGCTACATTATTATTTGTTAAAGGAAACCTAGACTATTTAGAATTTGCATTGTGTTATATTTTGATTGTTTATTTAAGCGTAGATTGATAATGATAAACATGGCATCTTAGAATATTTGCAAGATACAATTATTCAGGGTTTTCTTAATATATGACGATCCTGTGTTAAGCTCTTTGTGTTAACGCTCTGCCTTTTACTTTCAGATTTTAGTCATCTACTCAATTTGAAGAAAAGAAACCTGTTCAATGAAGACATAACTCCTTACACAACCAAACTAAATCTACTTTCAAGTAACTATCAATGTGGAAAGTGTAGATCAAGATCATGTGTAGTCTTATCTTGGTCAATATTTCCGTCCTTCATTCATTTACTTAAAGCACAACATGTCTAAAATCAAGTAAAGGAATATATATTTACATAGAGCTGTCATATAAAGGTAAGGATATGTAGAACCAAGGGAATTAACCCGTTTATATTTATAATGAATATACAAAGAGTTGTCTTTCTTTAAATACGTGTAAGAATTCTCCATGAAAAATTAGATGTAAACTCCACGAATGTCCTTGCCAATCTTGATTTAGACTGTTCGCAAAAGGAATCTTACCTTTACCAATGCACACATAATTTCAGCAGATGCATTTTTAAATAATTAAGACAAAAGAAGAAATCATTTTAATGAGAAATTTCTTCTTTTGCCAAAATGTTTTCAACTCCATTCAATTACCATACTATAATTTCTAATTACTGTCCATAGATTTTGCTGTATGTAGGAAATTATTATAGTCGGGTATAAAATGTCAAACAATTGTGTTGTTTAAAGGGGGTTATCAAGCATGACGAATAGGTTTATTTACTTAAACATCACTTGAAGTAGATTATGTTTTTATCCTTCGCATTATTGTTTTAAATTACAAGAGTTCATACACAAATCCAAACTGAACAATTCGAGCGAATTACTAAACTCCTTTATAAGTGTAAAAGAGTCGTGTTTAGTACGAAAACACCGCCTCGGTTGTGTAGTGGTACGGGTGCGGGAGTTCGATCCCCGGCCTGGTCATACCAAATACTTTGAAATGTGTAGTAATGCCCCCGCCGCCCCCCCCCCCCCCTCCCCCTCCCCCCTCGATAAATGGACTAGAAGAACTGGTAACTAACACAGGAACCGCCGTGATATAACTGGAGAAATTGTTGAAAGCGGCGTAAAACACAAAACAATCAATAAGTACGAAAACAAAAATTAAACGGGTTTTGGCAAGTATACAACAATAACAAATTTCACATCCATACCATGAGGTTGAAACTTACAATGTATGTCTATGGCGTCTTGACTACTTTTTTTACTTAATAGCAACTAGTGCAGATCCGGATCAGACTGTGTGGAATCGCAGAATGCTATGGATCTACACGCATCACAAATGCCAACCGGTTAGTTTCCCGGTAGAACCATTATGATGTGTTTTAATTGTAAATATGATTTATAAATATAATATTAAATACAAATACATCATAACAATAATTGTATATATCAAAGAACGTCAGTTATAACAGATATTTAACCTTTTTACCACCTCTTATCATCAAATGGGTGTAAGATTCTCTATATTTCGACGGGTCCAGTTAAATCTGATAGGGACTTTTAAAATGTCCCAAATATTGGAGAAAAGAAACACTGGTTATTTCCTATACAAAACATTCTTATCGGAATGCACTATTTGTTCCGAGCTTCTCCCCTTTCTACACACTTTACCATTTTCTTTATTATCGTAATTATCCTGTACATTAAAGAGGGTGTAGTAGTGTACAAGTGCTTTTGTAAATCCTTTGACGGTTTGTTTTCCCTAATTTGTATTATGTGATTATAATCACATATGAGCCGTTCCGCGAGAAAACCAACACTGTGGACTCTGCGTAAAGTATCGACCCGGATCACCCTAAGCATGCCACCCAGGCTAACCCGGACAGACACTTTTCGCTTCCTGTGGATTTTCTGTTTCAGGAATCACTACTCTATCTATCCCCCCTTAGACGGAATGTGTCGGCCGGATCAGTCTGCGCGGACAGCGCAGGCTGATCTGGTCGATACATTACGCAGACATATTGATATGAGCCGTTCCGCGAGAAAACCAACACTGTGGACTCTGCGTAAAGTATCGACCCGGATCAGCATAAGCAGGCCGCACAAGCTAACCCGGACAGACACTTTTCGCCTCCTGTGGATTTTCTGTTTCAGGAATCATTACTCTATCTATCCCCCCTTAGGCGGAATGTGTCGGCCGGATCAGTCTGCGCGGACAGCGCAGGCTGATCTGGTCGATACATTACGCAGATATATTGATATGAGCCGTTCCGCGAGAAAACCAACACTGTGGACTCTGCGTAAAGTATCGACCCGGATCAGCATAAGCAGGCCGCACAAGCTAACCCGGACAGACACTTTTTGCCTCCCGTGGATTTTCTGTTTCAGGAATCATTGCTTTATACGTCTGTACCCCTGAGACGGAATGTGTCGGCCAGTATTAGCATGCGCGGACTGCACAGGCTGATCTGGTCGATACATTACGCAGAGTGCATACTGTTGGTTTTCTCACGGAACGGCTCATATTATGTTCAGTCTTTTTTTCTTCAAAACTCACCATTACTGTCATTTAATGTTTTGAATACACTTATTTATACAATAGTATAGAAAATACAAAATGTAACGGTTACAAATTAAATTGTACTTTTAATCATGTAAAAACGATTTACAATTATACATCTATTGCTAATGACACAATGCCTTTCTCACTTGTTTTTGATACATGTCTTAAACACTATTTAGACTCTCAAGTCGTTAATATTTATTTAGACTGTCTTACTAGTTACTTAGTTGTTGTAGAGGACATAACATTTAACATGGAATTTAGGAACATGTAAACGTGTATTTAGTCTTAACTTAAATGTATTGAGTGTGGATGTTTCGACTATATGTGGTGTGAGATTATTCAAATGATATATACCCTGTGACTATAACTACTCTTTCGTAATTATTTATTTGCGTTTGGTTTGTATAGTTTGTACCTGTGCCTTCTGGTTGCAGTTGCTCTTGTTAAGCAATAACAGTGATGTAGTGTTATATGTGGTTAAAGGGAGATCACCACTGCTTTGCCAATGCACCCGAATAGCAAGAATGGTCTATCCTAATAGAAAAAATAAGAACACGCTGCGCGCTGGATAAGAAATGCATAAACAACTGAAGTCTCAACACGTGTTACGTATTACTTGAAAAGATGTTAAAGTCATCCCTAACGGGAGAATACAACAAGTGTTTAGCAATTTCAGTGATATTTGTACTTGTGACCTCTCTAGTGTAGTTGCAACAATGTTGCTCGAGTTTAGCAATTTCAGTGATATTTGTACTTTAGGCCTCTAGTTGCAGCAATGTTGCTCGTGTTTAGCAATTTCAGTGATATTTGTACTTGTGCCCTCTTGTTGCAGCAATTTTGCTCGTGTTTAGCAACTTCAGTGATATTTGTACTAGTGGCCTCTCTAGTGTAGTTGCAATAATGTAGCTCGAGTTTAGCAATTTCAGTGATATTTGTACTTTAGGCCTATAGTTGCAGCAATGTTAGTCGTGTTTAGCAATTTCAGTGATATTTGTACTTGTGCCCTCTTGTTGCAGCAATGTTGCTCGTGTTTAGCAATTTCAGTGATATTTGTAATTGTGCACTCTTGTTGCAGCAATGTTGCTCGTGTTTAGCAATTTCAGTGATATTTGTAATTGTGGCCTCTCTAGTTTCCTTTTAGATTACATAGGATCCTGGTGGAACTTCGTTGAACATATCCAAATGATTTTGCATATTATTTGCATGAGAATCACAAATTACAGACGCATTTTCCAGACGTGGCCTTAATCAAGATGTGTGAAAACTTGAAAAAATGTTTCTTTAGTAATTAACGAAAGGTTTATACTATAAGTCCCAGATTACGATTTGTCAAATTAATTATGGCAAATATGTGTTTTTTCGAAATTAAGTTTGTTGTCGAATATAAATTCAATGTCTACTTCGTCGTGTACATATTGAATTTTATGTAAGATATTTTGAAAATCCTTTATGAAGTAATCACTAGGCATATATGATTTCAGGTGCATAACTTTACAATTTTTCACGCCGTGATATAACGGAAAAAGTGTTGAAGGCGGCGTAAGACACCATACAAGCAAGCAAGTATACTTTGATTGTTTTTGTAGTTTTCCTTCTTCAAGTGCCGATTTTTAGATTACTGTTAGTTATTTGTGTAGATAACCTTTGCATTCACGCAATAGTCTTGGATTGATTTCACCTGGGCATTGATATCTGGATTTTCGTTTACTGCTTCAAGCCTGGTATTTTCATTGATCATGATGCCATCTAAGACATTATTATTAAATGTACGGGCTTCTGGAATATGTTCTCATTCAATAGTGAACATTAAACAGAAATTACCGTTGAGTGTACCTGCGCTATCTCTTTGTCGTGTGTTGTTGTTATTCCATATATGTCCATGGAGCTTATATCCGTTGTTGTTTTGTACTTCAACAAGTTACCAGTTGTTGGTTTTTTATCTTTCTGGATGTCAGAACATTTCTTTCCTTATAAAGGTACTTTGTTTTTCTAATCAGGTTGGTAGAACACTCCGAACACGTTTGTACTCATTGTATGTAACAATATGTTTCTAAAGTGGCAGTATTGTGTCTAGTTAGTTTTTTTCTTGTTAATGGCCTTTTCGTGCCGACCGGGATTCAGCTATGATATCTTTCGACCAATTATGGCATAAATGTGCATTTTGTGACTCTCAACTAAAATTGAAACTGTTCTGATCCGTTGAAAAGCATGGCCGTTAGGGGGCCGTGCTTTTTTCCCTAATATGGCCCGATTTCAAAAATGACTGTGACCGAAAGGTTTGGCCGACAATGGGCAGTGCTTCTTTTCTGATATATTTGTATAGTGAACATTCAAAAGATCTACTTGACCACAAGTATAGACCCGATTTGATATCATCATTATGACACAAATGTGCTTTTTGACTCAACTAAGATTGTTGATTTTTGTTTGATCCGTTCCTTATACGACCAGTTTTTAAAATAATTTAGCACAAAAATTCCTCTGGTGACCCTCTGCTAAGATAATTAAAATGAATCGTATTCATTGAAAGACTATGCCGAAAATGGTCAAGGCTTCTTATCGTATATGTCTGTATAGTGAAAACTAAAACAAATCTGCTTGACCACAAGTATGGACCAGAATTGAAATTAATAATGCTTAAATATTCCTTAAACCCACAAGACTGTTCACATTTTTCTGATCCGTAGATAACATGGCCTCCATGGGACTGGGCTCGTTTTGATGATACATGTATATCCATCGAGTAAACACTTTGAAAACTATTTAAAATCCATGAAAACAGGTGAGTGACATAGGATCATCATGGTCCTCTTGTATGAAATTGAAGTCCTGTTCTTAGAAAATTGAGCAGGAAAACAGATGTTACATCTGAGAAGATTATAGGATAATTTTCATGCAGATGAAAACATGGGGAATGGAGAAACTAAGGTTTGGTCGTTTCGTATCAAAAGTTATATGTACTGGGGAAATAGTTAATCCATTACCAGGGTGGGTTAAACAAGAGGGCCATTGTGGCCTTGTAACACTCACCTAAGTACCATGGCTCCTTATAATAAGGTGCTCACAAATACTTCTTAAATTAATTAGTTGATAACCAAGTCAAACACGCAGCCTCTAGAGTGTCCATAATAGTTTTCATCCATTTTTGACCAGACATGACCAATTTTGAACGTAGACTAGATATCATCAAAACAAGGTTTCCTACAAAGTTCCAACATACTCAAGACGCACATTATGTCTCTAGATTGTACACAAGACCTTTGTAAAATTTGGCCCAGTAACCTACTATTTAATCCAAGATGACCCATTTTCGAACATAGCACGGATGTCATTACACCAAACTCTCAAAAAACAAGTTCCTCATACTTTAGTCAAAAATATGGTCTCTGAGTGGCCACTAGATTTTTCTTAAATTTGACCTAGTGACCTAGTCTTTCACCTGACATGACGTTTTTCAAATAATGAACATTGCTATAAGCTTGACACACATTCTGACACATTTTCATTATTCTGCTGTCAGAAATTCAGTTTCTAGTGAGTTCATAAGCTGTTTTCTCCAATTACACCCAGTACAAACTGAATCGAACCAGAAACGAACATTGTTGAAAATCACAAGGCCTAAACCGAGATCCTGCTTGTTACATTGCAATATTTTTAACACAATTGCCACGCAATTCCTTCGGCACTTTGATTTTGTAATCCAAATGATGCATTTGACTGCTCAAGCAAAACTTAAGCGGAAATATCATTTACAATTTGTGCAATCAATACTATTTACATAAATGTCATCTTTACATTTTGTACAGTTAGCTATAAATGTATCCGGAAATGATATGCATTTTATTTTGTATTACAAACAATACTTGTCTCTAGGATCTACACCTTTGCCATTTCGCTTATGTTGATAACTTCTCATTGGTGCACCGTGCAGATTTATTACCTCCCCTGATATAACACATCGCATATTCAGGGGTCGGTAAAGGCTAATCAAATCGGGTAGAATTCTTCCCGTGAGATTTTCCTAGACTTCAAACGAGACTGTCCATGCCCTGTCTGTAAAACGGCTAGCGTATCTCCATTTAACCCTTTCCCACATACAACACATCTGCAGCATACGACTTTGAAAACATTGTGATACAAAATCTACATAAAAGATAGCTTAATTGTTAAATGTAGTTAAAAAACATAGTGGCAAAAGGAGAAATTGATCACCATGAGCAATTTCACCTTTGGCCATAAAGTTTTCAAAAGTCGTCTGCTGCTATTGCGTCAAAATGCGTCTTATATGCTGGAAAGGGTTAAAACGCTCCTGATACACACAGTCTTTGCAGGTTTAATCAAACTACAGTTAGGTTTTCTTTAACATGGTGATTTTGCCTAAAACTAATTCATTTTGAGTTTGACAATGTTTGACAGTTAAAACCAACGTCAAATTTGATTGGTTGACGTACATCCAATCAAATCCAGGGAGATATTAGCCTTTACCCGTTGTCATATGAAGTTTTGTTCATAATTTATGTTAAAGGTGCCAATTTGTCTTCAATATTCCAAGTGCATGAGGGTGAAATACTCACCCTGACATCTCAAAGGTCACTCTCGCAGTGTCTCACGAAACCCGACCTTCCCAAGTTTTGAATTAAGTTAAACTGTTTGTCGCCAAGTGTTAAGGGCTGGGTTTCGTATGGTTGATATATAAATGATGTCTACGTGTTATTGTTGACGATCACATAAACATACTGTATAGGCTACATAGTTTGGAGTTATACCAACAAGTCAGAAACCTATCAAATGAAGAACAGATGAATTGATAGGACATCTTCTATAGAGGCGTTAACTTGTTTGTGCATAAAGCTGTTGCCGTCATTTGACAAATTATCAAAAATGACTTTACAATTTTACAAAAATCGTGACTGTTATCTACTCTCTATTGGAATCAGGAAATGTTAATGCAGCAATTTTTAAGAACCAAACAGACTTATCTAGACATATTATTTATTACAAACAAACGTATATTTACATGTTGTAGGTATAAAACAGACGTACCTGTACATGTTGTTCGTACAAGACAGACGTATCTTTACAGTTCATATAAACCAAACAGACGTATATATACATGTCCTATAAACCAAACAGACGTATCTATACATGTTGTAAGTATAAAACATACGTATCTATTCTTATTGTATACTTTGATATTTTTCCTTCTATTTTCCATTTGGAAAAAGGATGCAGTGTTCGTCGATATTGCACGGGTTGATATTGCACGCATTGATATTACACTCAGATCGTTGTCACGTGCTGCTGAGGACGGAACTATTTCCATACATTAACGTTACAAAGCACTTCCATCCAAACTATGATGAGTTTAGAGACCAGCTAACAATAATTGATAAAGCCCTCGTACATGACACGCTATGAATAAATCGGTCGACGTACACAAAACCCAATCAAGTCTATTTGTAGCATTATCCACGTGTGTAAACTGTAAATACATACTTAGTTTCTGACGTAATATATGACGTGTTCAATGACATCGGTATAATTTGTAGACTGTACAAATTTTACCATATATTCACTATATGCATAGTTGTTTTTGATAGTCATTGGCGATCTATATAAATTTATCTCAATAAAACATGACAAACAAAAGCAAGTGGGATTTAATAACTGCTACGATGAATGTGCAAATAATTGTTTTAAAGGTAGGTGTTCTGATTATCTTTGTCATTCTCCGATGTGAAGTTTATCAACGCAGAATAGAAGATGTGTGTTCGCTTTACTGAACACGCTGTGAGGTTAAGAGCGGCATCTAAATCGTAATAAAGAATACAAATAAAGAACACAAATACCCAGGCGTGAATACCAAAATAAGATAATACACGAGTTCTTTATGAAATATACTGTTAGAAAAAGCATTACACATCATTTTGTCGACGATTCAATTTCGAGGCGAGAACAACAATGTCGGTTCGTAAATTATATTTTCCACGACCCTAGCAACCAACGGAGAGGACAGTACAATTGCGCGATAGGTCGATAATGTTTATTTATCTAAACAATCCAAAACGCGTGTCAATTTTCTAAATAGTGAAGTGTTTCAATCAAACAAAACGACACATTTTGAATAGTCATTATCAAATTATACAAGAAAAAGGTTATTGCATGACTATGGGAAACAATTGTGTTGGGACTCGTTTCTTCGGTGAAGTTCTGGCCTCGCAAGCTCGGGCAACTCAGCCGAAGAAACCTGTCCAACACAATATTTTCCCATAAAGATGCAATAATCTTTAATGTTGTAACTATCACTATCAAAAATCGTATATATACGTGTTGTGGGTACAAAACAGGCGTATATATACATGTTGTATATAAAAAACAGACGTATTTAAAAATGTTATTGGTACCAAACAGACGTGATTATACACTTTATTGGTACCAAATTGAGGTATCTATACACGTTGAGGGTAAAACAGATGTATCTAAAAATGCTATTGGTACCAAACAGACGTAATTATACACGTTATTGGTACCAAAGAGAGGTATCCATAAATGTTTAGAGTATCAAACAGATATCTCTATACATGTTAAGGGTAAACAAGAGTCGTATCTATATATGTTGAGGGTACTCAAGAGACGTAACTATACACGTTATTGGTACTAAAGATAGGTATCTATACATGTTGAGGGTACCAAGGAGACGTAACTATACACGTTATTGGTACTAAAGATAGGTATCTATACATGTTGAGGGTGACAAACAGACGAAGCTATACATGTTATTGGTACCAAACAGACACATATATACATGCTGTAAGTATCAACAGAAGTATCTATAAATGTTGAGAGTACAAAACAGAAGTATCCGTACATGTTATTGGTACCAAACAGACGTACCTATATATTTTGTCTGTAACAAACAGACGTATCTATACATGTTGTAAGTAACAAACAGACGTACCTATACTCGTTGTCAGTAACAAACAGATGTGTCTTTACATGTTGTCTGTAACAAACAGATGTGTCTATATATGTTGTCTGTAACAAACAGACATATCTATACATGTTGTCTGAAACAAACAGACGTACCTATGAATGTTGTCTGTAACAAACAGACGTATCTATATATGTTTTCTGTAACAAACAGACGTATCTATACATGTTTTCTGTAACAAACAGACGTATCTATACATGTTCTCAGTAACAAACAGAGGTATCTATACACCTAGAGGGTAAAACAGACGTATCTTAAAATGTTATTGGTACCAAACAGACGTAATTATACACGTTATTGGTACCAAAGAGAGGTATCTATACACGTTGAGGGTAAAACAGACGTATCTAAAAATGTTATTGGTACCAATTAGACTTAATTATACACGTTATTAGTACCAAAGAGAGGTATCCATAAATGTTTAGAGTATCAAAGAAATGTATCTATACATGTTAAGGGTAAAGAAGATCCGTATCTATATATGTTGAGGGTACCAAAGAGACGTAACTATACACGTTGTTGGTACTAAAGATAGGTATCTATACATGTTGAGGGTGACAAACAGACGAAGCTATACATGTTATTGGTACCAAACAGACACATATATACATGCTGTAAGTATCAACAGAAGTATCTATAAATGTTGAGAGTACAAAACAGGAGTATCCGTACATGTTATTGGTACCAAACAGACGTACCTATATATTTTATCTGTAACAAACAGACGTATCTATACATGGTGTCTGTAACAAACAGATGTGTCTATACATGTTGTCTGTAACAAACAGACGTATCTATATATGTTGTCTGTAACAAACAGACGTGTCATTACATGTTGTCTGTAACAAACAGACGTATCTATACATGTTCTCTGTAACAAACAGAGGTATCTATACACGTTGAGGGTAAAACATACGTATCTAAAATTGTTATTGATACCAAACAGACGTAATTATACACGTTATTGGTACCAAAGAGAGGTAACTATACATGTTGATGGTACCAAACATGCGTATGCCTTTTGAGGGTGCCAAAACAGACGTATTTATATATTTTGAGGGTATAAAAGAGGCGTATTTATAAACGTTGTTGGGTACCAAACAGACGTATATACATAATAGTGGTACCAAACAGTCGTAACTTTACATATTGAGGGTACCAAACATACGTATCTACAGATGTTGTTGGGTACCAAACAGACGTTACTATACATATTGATGGTACCAAACAGGAGTATCTATACATGTTATTGGTACTAAATAGGAGTATCTATACATTATGGGGATGCCAAAAAAGACAGATGTGTCTATACATGTTGTCTATAACAAACAGACGTATCTATACATGATGTCTGTAACAAACAGACGTACCTATGAATGTTGTCAGTAACAAACAGACGTATATATATATTGTCAGTAACAAACAGACGTGTCTATACATGTTGTCTGTAACAAACAGACGTATCTACATATGTTGTCAGTAACAAACAGATGTGTCTATACATGTTGTCTGTAACAAACAGACGTATCTATATATGTTGTCAGTAACAAACAGATGTGTCTTTACATGTTGTATGTAACAAACAGATGTGTCTATACATGTTGTCTGTAACAAAAGGAGGTATCTATTCATGTTGTCTGTAACAAACAGACGTATCTATACATGTTGTCTGTAACAAACAGACGTACCTATGAATGTTGTTTGTAACAAACAGACGTATCTATATATGTTGTCAGTAACAAACAGATGTGTCTTTACATGTTGTCTGTAACAAACAGACGTATCTATACTCGTTGTCAGTAACAAACAGATGTGTCTATCCATGTTGTCTGTAACAAACAGATGTGTCTATATATGTTGTCTGTAACAAACAGACATATCTATACATGTTGTCTGAAACAAACAGACGTACCTATGAATGTTGTCTGTAACAAACAGACGTATCTATATATGTTTTCTGTAACAAACAGACGTGTCTATACATGTTTTCTGTAACAAACAGACGTATCTATACATGTTCTCTGTAACAAACAGAGGTATCTATACACCTAGAGGGTAAAACAGACGTATCTAAAAATGTTATTGGTACCAAACAGACGTAATTATACACGTTATTGGTACCAAAGAGAGGTATCTATACACGTTGAGGGTAAAACAGACGTATCTAAAAATGTTATTGGTACCAATTAGACGTAATTATACACGTTATTAGTACCAAAGAGAGATATCCATAAATGTTTAGAGTATCAAACAAATGTATCTATACATGTTAAGGGTAAAGAAGATTCGTATCTATATATGTTGAGGGTACCAAAGAGACGTAACTATACACGTTGTTGGTACTAAATATAGGTATCTATACATGTTGAGGGTGACAAACAGACGAAGCTATACATGTGATTGGTACCAAACAGACACATATATACATGCTGTAAGTATCAACAGAAGTATCTATAAATGTTGAGAGTATAAAACAGGAGTATCCGTACATGTTATTGGTACCAAACAGACGTACCTATATATTTTATCTGTAACAAACAGACGTATCTATACATGTTGTCTGTAACAAACAGATGTGTATATACATGTTGTCTGTAACAAACAGACGTATCTATATATGTTGTCTGTAACAAACAGACGTGTCTATACATGTTGTCTGTAACAAACAGACGTATCTATACATGTTCTCTGTAACAAACAGAGGTATCTATACACGTTGAGGGTAAAACATACGTATCTAAAAATGTTATTGATACCAAACAGACGTAATTATACACGTTATTGGTACCAAAGAGAGGTAACTATACATGTTGATGGTACCAAACATGCGTATGCCTTTTGAGGGTGCCAAAACAGACGTATTTATATATTTTGAGGGTATAAAAGAGGCGTATTTATAAACGTTGTTGGGTACCAAACAGACGTATACATAATATTGGTACCAAACAGTCGTAACTTTACATATTGAGGGTACCAAACATACGTATCTACAGATGTTGTTGGGTACCAAACAGACGTTACTATACATATTGATGGTACCAGACAGGAGTATCTATACATGTTATTGGTACTAAATAGGATTATCTATACATTATGGGGATGCCAAAAAAGACAGATGTGTCTATATATGTTGTCTGTAACAAACAGACGTATCTATACATGTTGTCTGTAACAAACAGACGTACCTATGAATGTTGTCTGTAACAAACAGACGTATCTATATACGTTGTCTGTAACAAACAGACGTGTCTATACATGTTGTATGTAACAAACAGACGTGTCTTTACATGTTTTCTGTAACAAACAGACATATCTATACATGTTCTCTGTAACAAACAGAGGTATCTATACACGTAGAGGGTAAAACAGACGTATCTATACACGTAGAGGGTAAAACAGACGTATCTAAAAAAGTTATTGGTACCAAACAGACGTAATTATACACGTTATTGGTACCAAAGAGAGGTATCTTTACACGTTGAGGGTAAAACAGACGTATCTGAAAATGTTATTGGTACCAAACAGACGTAATTATACACGTTATTGGTACCAAAGAGAGGTATCCATAAATGTTTAGAGTATCAAACAGATGTATCTATACATGTTAAGGGTAAAGAAGATCCGTATCTATATAGGTTGAGGGTACCAAAGAGACGTAACTATACACGTTATTGGTACTAAAGATAGGTATCTATACATGTTGAGGGTGACACACAGACGAAGCTATACATGTTATTGGTACCAAACAGACACATATATACATGCTGTAAGTATCAACAGAACTATCTATAAATGTTGAGAGTACAAAACAGGAGTATGTTATTGGTACCAAACAGACGTACCTATATATTTTGTCTGTAACAAACAGACGTATCTATACATGTTGTCAGTAACAAACAGATGTGTCTTTACATGTTGTCTGTAACAAACAGATGTGTCTATATATGTTGTCTGTAACAAACAGACATATCTATACATGTTGTCTGTAACAAACAGACGTATCTATACATGTTGTAAGTAACAAACAGACGTATATATACTCGTTGTCTGTAACAAACAGATGTGTCTTTACATGTTGTCTGTAACAAACAGATGTGTCTATAAATGTTGTCTGTAACAAACAGACGTATCTATACATGTTCTCTGTAACAAACAGAGGTATCTATACACGTTGGGGGTAAAACAGACGTATCTAAAAAATTGATTGATACCAAAGAGACATAATCATGTCCAGAAATGAAGCCGCTTTTACAATAGTAGTGTCCCCTGTTTTTTAAGCGCATCGTATTTAAATATCGATTTAACGATTTATCGATTTTTATTATACGCTGCTTGCTTGCGATAAGGAATTTTATGACCTTTATAGCTTGACCCATTATCGATCGATAGCTTGGTTTATGGCTGTCGTAACATAACATAACACATTTTCTTACACCCAGTAAATGTTACATTTAACATGGGGAATTGATTTCATGGTTTATGACTGTGGTAGAACAATTGTGCAAACGAGACATTGCTCATGATGAACAAGTTCTCCTATACCCACAATGTGTTTATCCTACAAATATCTTAATATTTAGGTGTATACATTTTCAAACGTTTTTGTGTGGTTAAACATTATAAAAAATGCATTGAAGGATAAATGGAAAAATAAAAATAAAGAGAAATATTAAATAGACCGTATTTTATTTTCTTATAGGGTTTTTAATACAAATATACAGTACATACATAAACATAAAATAAGAGTTTAAACATAAAATAGACATGACTGTGTTAGAATACCTTTGAAAACATTGTGGTAAAAGCAGAAATCGCTCATAACGAGCAATTTCTGTTTTTGTCACGATGTTTTTTCCCATATAGGAAGATTTAAGTTCAGTTGTATCAATTGTGCCGTTCATTGACGGGAAAAAGTGCCTAAGCATTGTGCATATGCAAAAGTTCCAACAATTTCTCCCGTTTTCGAACACGGGTTACTATGCCAAGTGTTTTTAGTTTTGATTTTATTTCCTCACAAGTTAGCTCGGGACTAAGTCGTTCATTTTTCTCATTTCTGTCAAGATATTCTGTATGAGCGAAATCCATTTCTCTTCTAATCTTTCTCTTTTTTGCAGATCGTGTATCAAAAATTGCACCCTCCCAGAAATCTGAGGTTTTTTTTAAATAGGGACGCTTTGCTCTCTGATACGGAGAAAACTGCTCTATTCGTTTTCTAACAACAAGCTCATCGTGTGTCTGGTCTAATTTACGAACAGAGTTATAACCAGATCAGACAGTAAAGATTCGTAAGCTAGTCTGGATCTACACTTGTCGCAAATGCCTTAGGGTCGGTTTTCGCAAAGCAAATCTCATACTTCATATTTAGATGGAATCACTAAGCACTGTTAAATGGGGGAAACGACTTGGAACGTAATTTCTTTAATCATTCAGACCAGTTTACTCGAAAATAGGCTAATACGGTATTTTTATGAAGATGTGAAGTGTATAAAGCGAGACTTGATCAAACATACGTAAACGAATGAACTTTCTGTACTTATTTTCAACTTCTCAGGTCCGAATGGTGTATTCAATATCCGCGGTAAGCTAATATTCACAACAGATAATGTATAATTCAAGTATTTAATGACTTATAATACAAAAAATATTACAGGAATCAACGTTTACACATACTATGTGTTTGCGAGCAGATCGCTATTTGAAGATCTATATACATATACATGTATGAACGTCGAACCAATACGATGACATCTTTGACGATATCAATCCACGCAGTCTTATCTGGATCTTCACTTTTCGTCATTTAGTGACAGAGGATTTTAGTAGTCAACAATCTTGTTTCCCAAACAAAATATGTTACTGAAGGGCAGACAGTTTTGTTCAACACTTGTCCTTAGTACCCCAGTATTTGCTTTATTGGATCAGACTTAAATTATCCTAGTTGTTGGTCGCGATAGCTCAGTCAATAACGACGAGAGCTATCAATTCAAAGGGTTGTGAGTTCAAATACCTGCTCGGCCATTCTTTCTCACCGATGATTTGACAAAAGAAATTTTTCTTCCTAAACTTTGTCCTGCAAAGGTCTCATTTCAACGATATGTAAAGTAGACCCTTGGGCAAAGTTCAGATTAAAGAAATAAGTCGCAAAATAACAATGACATGTGATGATTCAGACCACTTAAAGCACTTATACTAGTTACAAAAATATAATTTTATATTCGCAATCTCACTGGTTTCAATCTACAACGGAAGACGGAGGCTTTGAAATATGATTTGATTTTGGCAATCATACTGTTTTAAATCTACAACGGAAGACGGGTGCTTTGAAATATTAAAATGTTTGGTACAGGTTGGTAACGGTTTGGAATATTACTTCTTATCGCTACACAAAACTATTCAACACTTGTCGCCCACTTAAACAAAGCACGAGCATGTGAATTTGTCAAACTGTACATCTCCGTCTACCGTTGTAGATCGAGAACAGTGAATCTGACATCAGATGATCCTAAGTGTTTACACATGCCATCATATGAATCGGGGACTTTGTCCATTTCACTTCATAAACACGCGGAAAATAATAACAAACGCTGAAGTATGAGGTTTACAAAAACAATGGAAAAGATAATTACAAAACTTATCCACATATCAACGTTCAATGAGACGACCCTTCAAGTATAATGTTAGGCAACCATTTCCCACATACGACAAGTCATCATCAGACGACACATCGAGACAAACATATGGACCATCTTTATAAATGAAACTATACGTATTGAACATTCATTTGCAAAATGAGAAATTGCTCATTGTGAACAAAATCTCTTTTCCCACTTTTTATACCACATAAGTAAGTTTTTGGTGCGTCAACATTGTTGAAAGGCTTAAACAAAGAAACATCGAATGTATTACTGGGTAATATCGATACCGTATCGACCTATTTGCGAGTAAAGTGGTCAGCATGATCCTAGAAATCAGACCCTGTCGCTCCTCCATTAAACAGTACTTAGTGATTCCATCTTAATAGGACCGGCGCTCTAGGAAAACCAACATTAAGGCAATGGCTATGAGGGTATATCAAAAGCAGCATGCGCATACGCGCAGTCTGATCCGATTCTAAACTGTTCGCAAATAAGTCGCCTAATGTTTATTCTAACATGACGTTGTTTTCCTTGCCTATAGAGAACGAAGAAAATAACCGTTGATTATTCTTCAATAACCAATGGAAATGCACTACTTTTCACATTGGCTATTCCGGTTATCCCCCCGCGTATAAGCCTGTCATTCAGCGTCACGTGATGTAAAGAAACATACATGTGTATACTACGTCGTCTGCAATGGCTGACTCGATATTTTATTTATTTTATTTTTATTTATTTTACATCGATTGCGAAACAAGCTTTCAGCTTGGATTAATCATGCTCGATGTCTGCTTCCTGGAGACTTAACCAGTACTCGTGCCGTTTTGTGTGGAAAAATCTCAAAGACAGGACCCGCTCATCACGGGACGCGAACCAGGGACCTTTGATACGAGAGGCCGACGCTCTACCTCTGCACCACTGTAACGTTATGACGTCAAACCGCTCACGTGACGTCACTTTCCTAGTCACGCCCACAGAAAATGTTTAAGTTAAGAACCCCTATTAAAAGCTTTCTCCAAGAATCCAAACTAAATGTATCAGAAATCTAAACACACCGTTGTTTGCACTGGATCTCGGACAAGTTTTAGGTTGAATTTCAGGTTTCTAGCTGATTCCGTTATTTGCTGGTACGAGATCTACAGAAATATGTTGTGAAAATGTCGATTTTTCAGGTTTTAACCTCAAAAATCTCTGAAACTAGATTTTTCCCATATATAACGAACACGCCCAGACCTAGATCACATTGAGTTCTATAAGTGTGGGGAATTTCAGCAAAATTTCTTTGTCCTCAAATCGCTGAATTTTCGGACATAGCCCTGTAAACATTCGTTCCGCAGAACAGAATAGAATAATTCTGCTCCACTACACTCATTCTATACATATTGTTAACTTGTATTATTGCATAAATTCTATGTTTTACGCCCGCTTAAGGGATACAGAAACATTGCAAAAGCCGGGCGTAAACGGCGAGAAAACGTGTATAAACAAAGCGATTCTCGCGCGTACGTGCCGTTTCAGACCGGTTAGATGTTTTACATATGCATTACCCGGGCACCGTTAGTAAACAAAACATGGACGCTGCATCTCCCCTAGAATAGGAGCAATTTGTTGGGTTAACAATAACATCAGCTTCTTTAACTCGATAATCGGTAACATGCACTAGATTCACAGTTAAAGAGCATAAAATAATCCAAAACCATTTATTTAATTCGACCCGTGTCGAGTCAGCGATGGCAACCTTGGTGTAGGCCCGGTTCGTGGATATGTAAAACATTACTTGTTTACTTTATGACGTCACATGTGTTTATGACGTCACATGCGTTATCGGATCATGTTCATCGGCGGTTATCGTACAACTGAACGTTACAGCGGACTGTTTGTTGGATGTTTGCTCTTATTTTATGCAATAATAGCGAAAATACACATTTTCGTTCACGCCCTCGAAAATGTGTATTATCCCTATATAGTACAATGAAAACTAAATACTTAATTAAATAAAATTACATTGTCTTGTTGCTGAGTCTACCCCTCTTTGTCGTTTTTTTCTGCAGTTATGCGTATAATGCAGTGGGTAGTCACAATTGATGGAACAGCAAACTGGTGGGTAAACTGGTTTGCTAAATAGTGCATTTATTTCCCTTTGTTAAGGTGTCGGGTCATGTTAGAATCGAAATGAAACTATCAAAAACCTTGGTTTATTGGCGAATAACCAATGGTTTGTCGTTCTGATGCGTTGTAATTAACCACTCAGGCCGTAGGCCTTCGTGGTTAATTCCTGCGCATCAGAACTCCAAACCATTGGTTATTCGCCAATAACTCACGGTTGTTGATAGTTTATTTCTTAAATAAACTATTGGTAATTAATGTCAATTTTAATGAGAATAAATGTATGTGTATATTTATTCTTTTTTAAACGTGAAATAATTGAACTAGGGATGCTTTGCATTAAGCACCGCTTATAATGTATAGCTGCAACACATATACCTCTGCTGTTAATAAATGTAATGGGGCTACACTTCCAGTTCTTTGACACAATGTGTATATATGTATGTATAACATATATATAATAGGCTACACTTCCAGTTCTATGACACAATGTGTATATACATATGTATAACATATATGTAATGGGGCTACACTTCCAGTTATTTTACACATTGTGTATTTACGTATGTATAACATATATGTAATTGGGATAGATTTGTCCGTATTGAAGACGTATCTAAAAATATCTAATTCAAAGTTGATAGTAGTTCTTGAACATCTGGATTTCAGTCTATTAGATATTGCTACTTCAAGTGATTCAGCAGCATGTTGTAATCTTACATCACAAACTGGCGGGGTAAGGAAGTTTTGGATGAGGTCCGGAGTCAAATGGTTCTCTGGTTCCCATGTACTTTCACTCTTATGGTACCCGGCCCATTTTACCAAGAACTGGACAGACTGAAATAGGAACAAAGCAAAATTGTTAAAAATAGTAGACAAAATGGGAGTAGACCAAGTTGGAATAAACCCATAGTTGTTTATGGCAGTAGTTTCACATGTCTCTTATCTGCCATACTTCATAAGGCAAACAGAGCAAATCAAGATAAGCTGGTCGATCTGGGTCTACTGTGTTTGCAAATGCGTTACTATGATGAAAAGTGTTAAAGCAAAGACCTATACTAACACAATAAAAATCCTTGCTCTTTACAAGGATCAAACGTGTGTAATAGCAAATAATTAAAACACCTGGTGTTCATAAGGCAAACAGAGCAGACAAAGATAAGCTGGCCGATCTGGATCTACTTTGTCTGCAAAGGCGTTACAATGAGGGAATGTTAAAACAAATACCTATACTAACACAATAGAAATCCTTGCTCTGTACAAGGATAAAACGTGTGTAATAGCAAATAATTAAAACACCTGGTGTTCATAAGGCAAACAGAGCAGACCAAGATAACCTGGCCGATCTGGATCTACTGTGTTTGCAAAGGCGTTACTATTAGGCAAAGTGTTAAAACAAAGACCTATACTAACACAATAGAAATCCTTGCTCTGTACAAGGATAAAACATGTGTAATAGTAAATAATTAAAACACCTGGTGTTCATAAGGCAAACAGAGCAGACCAAGATAAGCTGGCCGATCTGGATCTACTGTGTTTGCAAAGGCGTTACTATTAGGGAAAGTGTTAAAACAAAGACCTATACTAACACAATAGAAAACCTTGCTCTGTACAAGGATAAAACGTGTGTAATAGCAAATAATTAAAACACCTGGTGTTGTAAAAATGGTTAATTATCTAATTTAGACAAGACGTGATTTTATAATATACATATATATGTAATGTTCATGTTATTGTTTTATACGAAAACAATTACTTATTGTTTCAAGTACACCATGCTTTGGGTGAGATGTTACTCTTTAATTTGATATACATAACTGATGTATTTTGGTTATATATAAAGTCATAAAATAAATGATATACAGGGTATAATCCACTGTGTACTAGGGTTGCTTATCTGTGTTAATATAGGGCTTTTAGTCCATGGGCCCAGGCCAGCATTTTGGCTTATTGGTACCACTCAAGGTGGCAAATTCTAGTTTCTTTTTTTGAAAAGGACTATATCTCTGGGTAATATTTCAACATGATAGCCGTTCCCAAGTGGTAGCTTAGTCACAGTTATCATCCTTCAAAGACTACAACCCTTTATCCAGGAAATAAAAAAAATGTTTTTTGTCACATTTCCCTATGCACCAAACACTCTCAAGGGATACTTTTTATTATGCCCAAGCAATAGCAAGCATGCATAGCAATGTACTCCATCATTCTGGAGATGTAAAAGTTTAAACATTTGGAAAAGTTCCTTCGAAATGGCATTTTAGGGTGGAAAATTGTCAAAAAACAGGTTCGTTTTGAAATTCTGAACATGCATTTTATCTTGTCACTTCACTATACCTTTGTTTATTTGGACAAATGATACACCATTTTAATCATGAATTACCATGCTATGTTATGAAATAAGCAATAAGTATGTTTTGTTATCCATATTCAACTCAATAACACTTTACTGACCCCTACCCCCTAATTTAAAATTTTAAGGAAAAACCATATACGCCATTTATCTCTATAAACTTGGACGTTTAAAGTATTTGTTTACTTCCTTGGAGGCAGATATCACCCCTCTTATGCATTGAACTTCAAAGTGGCTACATCTATAATGACACAATGGCAGATATATTACACACAGATGACCAAATTACAATTTATTATGAACCATAATATTTATTTCAATGCAATTGGGAAAATAATTGATGCAACACAGAAGAGACTTTACAGGTCCGAGATCGACGAAGAGAACAAAGGACGTGCGTTTGCACTCGAAATTAGGGCTCGTGATTTGGAAATATTGATCAGAGATGGGGCCATCCGAAGGCTCAAAATCAATGTTGGAGCATATAAGTACATCGTGTCCCAGGCCAAAGCTACCGAAGTTTGAGGAAGGAAAAGACAACATGGATAGTTATATAGAGCGGTTTGAGCATTTCGCACCTACAATGTAGTCAAGGATGGGACCAAGCGACAAGAGCTATAAGTTGTTTGAGCTAACTTTAAACAAGCGAGGGGCTGCAATTATACACCAGCATGTCGCTAGATGTAGCTTATGACTATTTGGCTTTAAAGATAGCTGTGCTGAAACAATCAGTTTATCGAACAAGGGTTAAGGCACAAATTCCAAACTAGCAAGCCAGACAAAGGCAAAACTGTTTTTCAGTTTATTGCAAGAATGACAAGATACTTTCAGAGCTGAAGCTGAGCAGTCTTATGATTGTTGGAAAGATTTATTTGTGCGAGAACAGTTCATAAACACATGTTTGTCGGAACTTGCCTTGTTTTTGATTGATTGATTGGGGTTTAACGCCGATTTTAACAATTTCTCAGTCATATCACGGCGGCCTGTTCACCTACACACGTATTTCCTGACTTTCTCACACCAATCTTCCCAAGCAACTGGCTGCTTTTTCCACATAGACTAAGCCCATTGGTGGAAGACGAATGACGCATGTCGCATTGACTATTGTCAAACGTCGGACAGAAAGTTGGTCTAGCCGGGATTCGAACTCACAACCCCACAATTGACAGCCCGCGTCGCTACCGACTGAGCTACCGGGGCTCGGCCCCTGTTTTTGAGAGAGAGGGTGCTAAAATCAATGGAAGAGGTTACGACACTAGCTGAGCAGTTTGTAGAGGCCCATGGAAGCAGCATGCCGGCATCTAGGACATACAAGGTTAAGACCGACTCAAACACTTACAAACAGACAAGATATTGTTTCGTTTGTAATAGAGAAAGTCACTTAGAAAGGAATGTCTGCCTGGAAAAGAACTCAATTAACGCTTCAAGCCGAAAGCCAAAAGAGGTGGTAAGAAGTTTTCAGCTACACGTGTGACCATGCCCTATGAAAGACCGTCATTCAAACAGAATAACGGAAAGTTGAAGCTTGCCAATGGTGATTCGATCCCCATTGTGTCAGGCTTGTGCAAAATATAAAATATGGAAGGTGCACGGAACATTAGGATAGAACATGGATTTTTCGTTGATAAACAGGTGAAGGTTTTGAGAGATTCTGGCTGCGAACTAGCCGCAGTTAGACGAAATCTTGTTTGAGATGATCAGCTGTTAGATAAGTATTTGGTGATCGCTATATAGATGGCAAGGCAAAGGTCGCCAAAGCTGCAGGAGTATTCATTGATACACCATACAATAGGGGCGACATAGAAGTTATAGCTCCAAAGGCATCTGGTGATTGGAAATATCCCCGGTGTTGTAGATAGCCAGGATAAGTCATGGAAGCGACTTAAGACGAAGTCCAGTACGGTACAAGACTGTTTGGCTGGAGCCTTTTTATCTAGGTCCCACACTAAAGAGCAAGAGAAGCCTCTTCTGGCATTTGAATGTTTCAAAACTGCGAGATAGTCAAGAAATCAAGGTTGATAAGCTCAAGCTGGCCCAGAAGGAAGATGATATGTTATCGAAACTCTGGAACAACAAAGATTCTGCGACCACGGGTGGAAATAAATACACCTACATGTATATAGTTAGAAGAGATGTTCTGTATAGAGTGTTTGAGCAAAAACGGGGTTAATCACTACAACGATGAAACATATTGTTGTTCCAAAACAACATAGGTGAAGATTTATGGAACTAGAGCATGAGTTAATTGATGGAGGGTATCTGTCTTCAAAGAAAACCGCTGACCGAATTACAAGCAGTTTTCATTGACCAGGCATCATAGGCGATGTGACAAGCTTTTTTTTTTTTTTTGTAACGAAAGTGCCTTTGGAAGAAATACCCCTTATAGACACTCCGTTTCATCGTGTAGCTGTTAATCTCATCGGCCCGATTGCACCCGTTTAGGCCAGAGGAAACAGATACATATTGACAAATTGGGGGCTCGTCCGGGAAAGTTTCAGTTGGTTCATACAAGCTGAGACTACAACGTACACCAGCATCAGTATATAGCTATGGACTTCACAAAGTGGATAGAGGCTGGTGAACCCTTGGGGCCGGAAGGTTCAGAGCTAAGAGAGTATGCTGAGAAAAAGGAAACAGAGTACCTTGATCTAAAATAGAGGAGCCGCTACGCTATCGTTTTACACTAAATACTGCGATTTTTCTATGAATGCCTTCAACGTCTATAAGACATATACGAGCTATAAATAGATTCCCATACGCTGAACAGATAGGTTCGACACCGTTACAGACAGTTGAAACCACATACCAAAGGCAGTTTGAGCTGAGACCATAGAGTTGATACTTCGTCATAGATCAACAGAGACCAGGTAGCCTGAGGAACATAATATATATCGTCCACATTGTACACAGTCCCAGTTAAGATATTGTCACCTGCGAAACAACCCTATAAACATGTCGACTTATCTCTGAGCAAACTCTGAGCACCCCGTGTGAAATGTCCTAGTGCTAAACCGATGCCGTACAACGGATGTAGATTCGAACCGCTCAACCGATGTAGGATGTTTCAGCGGATACTTCTCTGGTAGAGTGATCTGTAAATATCTAATAGACGTTTAAAGCATTGGTGGAGAAATCGCAGTAATTCGTATAAAACGTTAGCGTAGCGGATTCTCTTTTCCCGGCAGCAATCAGAGGGAAAGTGAGGATGAAGAAGCTGCTGTGGAACTGTTCAGCTATGAAGACAGTGGGAATGCCCCGGATAGTGATGATGAATAAATAGGTATAATACTCAATAGCATTTGTACTTAATACATATATTGTTAACAACGTCAAAATAAAGTGACATTTGTGGATGTATGTTTAATGTCATCAATGTCAATGAAGATACGTCATAGGTTGGTTATATTCTGAAAATAGGGAAAGTTAAGGGTAGGGGTTAGATAAGTATCTTCCTCTGGTATAAGAATGTTCTGATAGGATATTATAGACAAGACATGTAGTATAGTATAAGCCAATGTGTGAAATCTTGAGTAGAAAGAGATAATACTTCTTAAGAGTTTCAAAAAGTACCATATTTTAAATATTTTGTTAGGTAGTTTGCTTTAAATTTCCCATATTGTGCAGGTGTATAGCCCATTTACAGAACAATTCATAGGAGTAATATATGCCTCCAAGGAAGTACAAATATCAACAACAAATCCAGATGTATGGAGATAAACGCCAAATATTGGTTTTAACCCAACAAATGCTGAATTAGGGGGTAGGGGTCAAGAAAGTGTCATTGGGTTGAATATGGATAACAAAACATACTTCTAGTTTATTTCATGGAATAGCAGGGTAATGCATGATTAAAATAGTGTATCATATGTCCAAAGAAATGAAGGTATGGTGAAGTGACAAGAAAAAATGCATGTTCAGAATTTCAAAACAGTCCTGTTTTTTTGGACAAATTTTCAACTGAAAATGCCTTCTCTAGGACAATTATCACATTTATTAACTATTTTTGCCTCAAGAATGTCGGATTGCATTGCTATGAATATTTCTGACACAATTTAACTTGTCATTGGAGTAAATTTTGGTGTCTAGTGGCAGGTGGCAAGAAACACGTTTTTGTCCATAATCTGGAACAAGGGTTATCATCTTTGAAGGATGATAACTATGACTAAGCTACCACTTGGGAACGGCTATCATGTTGAAATATTACCTAGAGGTATAGTCCCTATCAAAAAACCTTACTAGAATTTGCCATCTCAGGTGGTACCAAAATCTGGTCTGGCCCATGGACTATTTGTTACAATATCCGGTAACGGAGTTGTTTTAATTAAAGAAAAATCGATAAGTTGCTGCAATAACTCTCGATGATCCAAATAACATTTAGTGGTGTCTTCCTGATTATCCCACATTTTGTTTTCACTTTATACCATTCATTAACTTTTGTTGAAAAAAAGTGTTAAATAGTAACTGTGAAGTGTATTTGTCAAGTCAACAGCTGACTACACAAATTAAATTATTCCCACTCCAAAAATATAATTCATAATGAGATACTCGTGATTACAGGAAAATTATTATTAACCCCAAATATGGTTTTGAGAAGAAAAAATGTAAAAGTTGCGTGTGAGATTCAATTTCAGCAAGATACTATAATTTCGATTATTTTGAATTCATGAATGAATCACTTTACGAATTACTTTTTTCAATCCACATAACCGTCTTGTTTTACGAAGCCAGAAAACTTAGGAAGATATAAATTGCAAGTACTGGACCGTCGTTTCCAGCAACATTTCTACCATAAAAGATAATATCACATCATTTGTTTTAAATTGTATCTAGAATTGAATTTGATAGCATAACATAAAATACACTTTATTACATCCACAATGAAAATATTTTTTCTTTAACAGAATACAAATAAGCCAGTCCAAAAGAAAACTAGTACAAATGACTAATGACATTGTAAATTATTATGTAATTTTAATTAGTTGCAGTTAAAGGCTAGGAAACCTTTTAAGCAAAGGATAAATTACTCGTAGCTATAATTTAGTACTAATGAAACCAATGCAAAGCCAAAATATTCTTTGTAGTGATTTGATGTGCATTTAAAATGTTTGTGGGAAAAAGAAAATTAGCTTTAGGTCATGAATAACTCGTATTTTTCCACAATGTTTTCTATCGATGTACATACATTCTTTCATATTCCCGCGCGTCATTTACAAGATTATTGTCTTCATAGTTTTAGTTGTGAGACGCTGTGCGTTAAAAAAACATGTGGGAAAAGGTGAATTAGCTCAACGTCCTGAATAATTAATATTTTCCACAATGTTGTCTATCAATTTACATTTATTCTTGTTCCTGTACGTCATTTACAAGATTATCGTCTGCAAAGTTTTTGTATTGATTTGCTGTGCGTTAAAAAACTTAGTGGAAAAAGGAGAATTAGCTCTTCGTCTATGAAAAATCGTCTTTTTCCGCAATGTTTACTAAGGATATACTTTCTTTATATTCCTGTACGTCATTTACAAGATTTCCGTCTGCATAGTTTTTGTTGTGATTTTCTGTGCGTTAAAAACATTGTGGGAAAAGGTGAATTAGCTCAACGTCCTGAATAATTAATATTTTCCACAATGTTTTCTATCGATTTACATTTATTCATATTCCTGTGCGTCCTTTACAAGATTATCGTCTGCAAAGTTTTTGTATTGCTTTGCTGTGCGTTTAAAAACAATGTGGGAAAAGGTGAATTAGCTCAACGTCCTGAATAATTAATATTTTCCACAATGTTTTCTATCCATTTACATTATTTCATATTCCTGTGCGTCATTTACAAGATTATCGTCTGCAAAGTTTTTGTATTGATTTGTTGTGCGTTAAAATCAACTTTGTGGGAAAATGAGAATAAGCTCACGTCCTAAATAAATAGGTTTTTTTACACATTGCTTTCTGTCGATTTACAGTTATTCATATTCCCGTGCGCCATTTACAAGATTATCGTCTGCAAAGTTTTGGTTGTGATTTGCTGTGCGTTAAAAAAAAACTGAGGGAAAAGGAAAATTAGCTTTACGCCCTGAATAATTCCTATTTTCCACAATGCTTTCTATCTATTAACATTCTTTCATATTCACGTGTTTCATTTACAAGATAGCTTTAAGAAAGTGTGCGTCTTTACTTGAACAACAGCTGCGTTCTCTCAAAATTTGAAAACATTGTTGAATAGAAATCACTTTTGTCAAACTTCTGGCAACTGGATTCAAGTTTAAACCCATCTCAAAACAACAAAGAGCATCTTTTTTATGTTGAGAGTACGCAGACAAACTGAAAAATCGTTCTTGGAATTAAAGTCGAAAACGTTGAAGCAATAGATATGGTTCACTATGAGCAGTTTCTCTGAAATCTCTCTTAACGCACATACATATATTAAATATAATAATTTAAAAATGCTTACCTTATCTGTACATCTTTTAGCAATAATCCGTTCGACAGAGTATGGTTCTGCTAAGACATTCACTTTTTTAACTTTAACGTCACTAAAGTCAAAATCACCTTCGTTCAATAATTTGTAATTTATTAATTTCACAACACAACGAGAGCGCAAAGACTGTGTGGAAGCCATAGTTTCATTCACTATATGAGTGGAAAAAGGTGAAATACATGTATATACAGATAGATGCCACCTTAGTAGTGTTAAATAAAGGTGTTATAGCCTGTCAATTATGTCAGTCCTTAATTATTGACTGTTCTGACATTAACACCTGGAAAATATTCAAACATATGGTGGGGGAATGACTGAGAACCTTTTGCTTAATATATATAATCAGTATATAGATATACAAGGTTCGCTCTTGTAACTGCAAGACCACAATCCTCGTGCTATGTATGCAAAGAAGTACAAGTCATGCAGTTACAAGGACTAACGTTTTATGCAATTGCGTTGACTAGGAAAACAAGAGTACATTAATATTTGTGGTAGTTCATTTCGGGTTATTTTCAGTATTAAGAAGGAATATCGTTATATATGGGAGTAATAACGTTAGCATTCAGATTTGAAATGAAATTGTAACAAATGTATACAGGCTTATCTTGTAAGCATTACTCTGGGATAAGTTTGATTTGGAGATTTGGAAATCAAAGTCCAGTGTTGCTCTTTAAGGTAGCAAACAAGAAAACATTTGTGATTTTAATTACTATAATTGCTGTTAAGATGACCCAATCAAGATCAATTCATATCAAAGTTTTTAAATCAAAAACATACTTGTAATATGTTAATTGTTGTTCTTCACACTAAAAAAATACATAAGTATTTCAATCAATGGATATGAATTTTAAATGTAATTTAGAAATTATAATAATAATAATATTATCATCATTAAAAAAAAATAACAAAAACTTAACGAATAATAAATGGAAAAACTTGTGGTGTACATTATAACTTGACCTTTACCATTACTGGCATTGTGAGTGCGCTTATCGTTATATTTCAAAACGGACAAAAATGCCGAACTAAGTGAATTTGTTGATCTTTAAACGCAAATGGAAGCAAGAAGACATACAAATAATTTAAAAACAAAAACATTGAAGTAAAGATCATTCTTTCTAGTTTACTTCAATAAGTTAATAAATATTGTGAGACGAACGTATGTATTAGAATTTTGGATTTAAAAAAGACCTGCTTATTCAAAAATAGAGTTATTTCTATTAAATTCTATGTAATTTGCGTAAGCTTCTAGTGACATTTTTCAAACGTAAATGGAAGCAAGAAGATGACCTTCAATTTCTAAAAAAAATATATTGAAGTAATCTGCAATAATTGAAGATTACTTCAATAAGTTAATAAATATCACCAGAGGATGATTTTGATAAGATTTAATGAGTTAAAGTTTTTGTCCCTCTATATTTCAATAGACATAAATTGACCAGTATCGTAAATCGAGGCCCCGATAACCTGCTTATCAAGGGAGACAATTTCACCGATAAGCCAGCAAATTGACTTACATTTCTGGGTATGTATACACGTTATTGGTACCAAAGAGAGGTAACTATACATGTTGATGGTACCAAACATGCGTATCTATGCCTTTGGAGGGTGCCAAAACAGACGTATTTATATATTTTGAGGGTATACAAGAGGCGTATCTATAAACGTTGTTGGGTACCAAACAGACGTATATACATATTATTTGTACCAAACAGTCGTAACTTTACATATAGTGGATAATGGTTTAACCTTAATAACACCTTCAAATTATCATGTACAAAATATAGAAAATCTCTATTAATGATAGTATGATAATTGAAAAGAAATTATTGTGGCAAATGGAGAAATTGCTCGCTATGAGCAATTTCGACTTTTGCCACAATGATTTCAAGGATGTTTAACCTGACAGGGTCTGTGTTTTAAGTGATTGAGATGATTTATAGTTAAACTGAGCATGAACAATGGCATATAAGACTACTTTTAAAGATAAATGGACAAGAGGTTATGATTAATCTCAATTTGTATTAAAAACAATTGCAAGCAAATATTTGTATTGAACACAAGCCCTGTTCTGTTAAATTATTGTCAAAAAATGCCGATACACAGAAAATCTGTTTTGGTTTGTATCGGTAGGTCATGATAGTGGATAAGGGTTTCACCCTTTCCCATATAAAAGGCGAGATTTTCATAGACTCAATTAGCACGCCTGTTTTTGGTTCCCGGTTTTAGATACTATTGAAACTATAAAGCGTATGAGGCAGGTAACCATATTCAGTAAAATGGTTCACTACGATACAGTATGAATTTCGCTTAACTGAAAATAAACAGACATTAACAAATATACCGGCCATGGTCTTTTTTTCTAATTTGTAAAACTCACACATGTACAAAGAGTGTAAAAAAAGATGTTTTAAAAGTCAATTCCTTTAAATTAATATACTTAATAAGGACAAAGAGAAATCCCGATTTGTGGTCACACTTGTAGGTCTATAAATATCCATGTGCTAAATTTCGAGGCATTCCTACTGGAAGCCGTAATAAGAATAAACGTTTTCTTACACATTCCCTCTCTAAGCGACAAAGTTGACCACGAAAGGTGAGTTTTCTCTTTTCTTTTTCAGCCATGATAGGTAGAGCACAAATAAGACCAAGGACAATATCTGTTTTTTTATTTCATCTCTAAAGCCTGGAGTTGCTTCAAATATAGTCTGTGCGATCTCTCTGTGGTCAAATTATCCCGATCAGACAGAGACTGTAACAATTCGCATACAAAAATAGCTCTCGGGATAACAATTAACTTGTAAATTGTATAACTAGTTAAGGGATTAAGACCATTTACATGTAACCCCTCTTTAATGAGTCCAAGGAAGGCTCACCTTAGTTTTCTATCTACTTGCTTCATCGAGAGAGAAGGATTGTTAGTTTTATTGCAGATTATACCTAAATGGTAATATTAATCCTTCCCGCAGATGACATTGCTAGCAACAACCCAGGATTGGGAACTGCGTTTAAATATAATACGCTCGGATTCATTGAAAGTGACCACTTCACACTTGTCAGGGTTGTATTGATATCTCCATAGAATACCCATAACAAATGTTAATCATTTTCGGTAATGCTTTACTTCACAAAGAGAGAAGGGTCGTGTCGTCTGCAAAAGAAACTTGAAACCTAATGTACTGTTAACTAATTTGTCAAGTAGTGAGTTGAGATATACAAGGTACAAGAACGGTGACCAGACGCCGCCTTGTCTGGTTCCCTGTAGAATAGAACATTCAGAATAATAACCGTTATACATTACAAAACTAAACATTTTGGAGTGCATTGCAATGACGGTTTTTAAAAGTTTTATCAAACGCCGATATCATTCAGCTTGTTAAAAAGACGATCGTGCCGTACACGATCAAAAGCTTGAAGAGCATCTAAAAAGCACGCAAGTAACTTGCTAGTGTTCTCTTAACAACAAATTATACTTTCTTTGAGAATGAAGGATGTCATAGGACTGTCCATGTTTGACTGAAACCCGCCATGGAGAAAGTGTATCGGTTTATTTTATTGACTTTGGTAAACGATGTAGTAATACTTTCTCATACAATTTTAGAATAGAGGACGAAAGGGTTATAGCCCTATAACTTTTAGATTCATTGTTTTGGTTTACTAGCACCTTTGTATAATGTTAATATAGTACCATGCTTCGGTGCGGTAGGAACATAAATTTTACAATACATTAAGTCAAATAAAAACGTTAAGTAATGTTTTGCCATTAAACCACCACGAACGAGGTGATCATTGCATACACGGTCAATACGACACATTTTGCCAGTTGTTATTGTAGATAATGCTGACAACACTTCTTCTTGAGAAATGTGGTCTCCATCGACTATACTAGACTATTCCTTCAATCTGTTAGTGGTGTTTGTAATATGTTTATAGTGTTAAGTATCGTACGTGTTGCATTCTGTATCTGCATAGAGGGAAGCAAAGTGGCGACCCCATTCAAGGCAAATTGTTTAAGGGTCTCAAACAACAAGTCCCTCAAATTTAACTTCAATGGGAGCATTTGTATGTGCTGTTTTCCTTTTTCTGTTAAATAACCTCCAAAATAATGGACTTTCTATACCAGATGCATTATCGATATCATCATTAACTTTTTGTAATTAACAAGTGAATTTTCTCTATGGGACTTTCGAAATACTCGTTTAGCTTTCTTATATTATCTGTATGTTAAGAATGTATTATCCCTCTAAGGCCTGCCCGAATAAATCCAAGCCCGACGTTTGCATCTCGTGATCGCATGCGATTGTCTGAGACTGGCATACCAATATGGTTTTAAGTATGAGAGGAAATTTGAATGGGGTAGATGATCTGTGGAGTCTTTGGTGATATCTGTCGAAATGTATTTGTATAGAGTGTCTATAAAACTTATAACTGTGTTGTTTACTGTTAAATGGTATGCACTGTCTTTCAGACGACTACTGAGATTAAAATCATAATTAAGAAGTTGTTCCATTTAACCGACGTATCTAGACATGGTGTAACGTTTTCGTTACATATGAATTCAATATTAAATACTATTGGACTGTGGTGTGGGACATTAATACAATTATCATCCAGAATCATACACTATTTAATGAAATACGAAAGCTCATCAGAAACAATGACCTTATCGATTAAAAGATGAAGAGCTTAAAAGCCTTTTATCAGACGAAATATAGCTTGAGTCTGCACCGGAACACATCTGTGAAGTTGAACTATTAAACACATTGAAAAGAGATGTTAATTCGCACAATGCGGAACTCCTCCCGTCAATTGGCTTAATAGATGTGTTACCCTTCAAATGTGCATTAAAATCGTCCATCAGTATGACTCCGCCCCTGTGTGAATACAAACTAACCAAATCATGCAACATCTCCAAATGCTCACGATAACGACTAAAACTATGATTAGAGCTCGGTCGATATACCTGTATGATGTAAATGTAGGAGTCACGTGTCATCCGTATCTGCACATCCACGATCCTGTTTCAGTATGTATATACACAGAGGTGAAATCGTATAGTTTAACTTTCTACTCAACATCAAAGCAATGCCACCTTTACCAACTTTTCTGTTGCTGTACATTTTAAGATCAGAATCGCATACGCCCAACCCATTAAAAGCTGGATGTATGCTATTCAGAAAATGCATATCAGACGGAAAAAACTAATGCTCGGAAATCCCGCATATATCAATTGATTCAGTCAAGGGCATTACTGAGATAATAAGCACTGGACATAAGGCCAGTGTCATTCCATGTACATACATTTAAATTAAGCATTTATTAAAGGTTCAACAATAGGAATGAACAATACATTCATACTTGTCGAAGGGTTTGTATATGTTGCATTTACAAACAAAACGGATAGAGCTATTCAATAAAGTCTTCTTGCTAAAAACAGTGATTATCACTGAATATCTGGACTGAGCTAGAAATACAGAAAATGTAATGATACATGTATAGTAAAAACAAGGCTGTACAATCGCTCCTGACAAACACAGCAAGAGCAATACGCTCAGCAGTTTGATCAAAATGTAACATAAAATTAATAAGATCAGTATCAAACACCGTGACAACCAAGTATCAACATCTCTTTTTTTTAAATCCTGGCTGATGACTCAAATACGCTATTAAATTGCAATTGGTATAAAATAAACATGAAAAAATGATAAGTACAAACATGATGAGTAACGTATACATTCGCTTATTAGCCTTGTAACAGTTACTGCACACACGTAAACTATATGAGATATGTATGATTAGGTATTGTGTCCAGGTTCATTCAGTCACGGGGATGACTCATATCGACTCCGTGCATGTTATTTCGGAAACGCCTTTGATCATCATGTGAGTTTCGACTATACCTATCTTTATATCGAATGTCATCATTCTGATACTGGGAATCCTGAGAGTCAATATTTTGTAAATGGTTGCTTATATAATGGAGCCGTTCCACGAGAAAACTAACAGTATGGCCTCTGCGTAATGAATCGACCGCGCAGACTGATCCGGGCAGACACATTCCGTTTCAAGGAGATAGAGGTATAGAGTAATGCATCCTAAAACAGAAAATCCACATGAGGCGAAAAGTGTCTATCCGGGTAAGCCTGCGTGAAATACTTAGGCTGATCCGGGTCGATACTTTACGCAGAGTTCACAATGTTGGTTTCATCGCGGGACGGCTCATTTGTCACTGGGTCACTATAGGTCTTATTCCGAATTTGAATATTTTGGTTGTGTGTGTTTTGTTGTCGGTACCCTGAGCCCGTAGAGAATCGCGATTGATCACAAACACCCTTATCATGGCCTGGACCACTATACACTAATTCACTATAGGACTCTTTTATAAACACCTGTATCATCGCGTTGATCGCAATAAACTAAATCACTACGGGTCTTCTTCGAATTTTGATTCACTTGATTATATTTATTTTGTTGTGAGTATTCTGGACACGTAGAGATACGCGATTCATTACGAACAACCTTATCATGATCACTATACAGACATTCGCTATAGGTCTCTTTTCCGGGTATGACTTAAGTGCGAAAACCCACGAAAACCCTTATATTAAATGTTTTACACGTATCAATTGCACCTATCACCACTTTAGACATATTTTAAAGTAGGTATTATATAGGTATTTATACAATGTAATTATTAATGTAATGTCCGGGGTTTCATATCGTATTCATGACATGAAACCCCGGAAATACATCTTTATAATGTGTATAATAAACACCACCTATTGACATCTGAAACAATAACAAAAACATCAACAAATCAATGTTTTTGTTATTGTTTTAGCTGTCAATAGGTTACCGCTAACAACCTTTATCCAATTAATTATTTTTATTCGACTCTTTTGACTATCAGGTAGTTCAATGTATACTTTATTTCTTATTTGTAAATATCAACAAATCAGCTGACCAAAGCCGACTATATAGCTTTAAGGATAATTTCCCGTTACTTGGTAAAATGTACCCGGCCGCGACCCCATTCACAAGAAGCTGAAAAAACACTGCCGTTTCTTCGACGACATGACTGGTAATTCCAAAGGTTTTCGCTAAAACCCCGAGGTTTTCGAGAAAGTCCTTATCAATTCCGAATGTTTTGGTGGTTTTTCGCACTTTAGTTATCCCTTCTTTCCAATATGGTTTACCGGATGGGTGTGGTTGTTCTGATGATCTCAATCATTCACAAGACTGGTTGCAGATATTCGTGTTGGTGCATAACTCATCATTCTCAACGATTGGGGAGCACGTGATAACGGTCGATGTAGATTGAGATCGACCCATTGACATACCGACAGACGCGGCATGAGAAACGGCATCGTCTGCAGAAACATATTAAACTGCTTAATCTAGATCACAGAGTTTTGACTCAATTTTTCCAAATTGTTTGTCGAATCTACGCTGGATACTTTTTTTATATATTCCCGAAAATCATGCGATGATCTATGCGAGATATAGACTATATGGAATATTTGGAATATAGACTGAAGATAAGTATTATAAAAAGCTAATCAATGAATAAATAAAGAACATTTCTTTTTTGAGATTCGAACCCGTAAGAGCAGTAGTAGCAACTCCGTGCGCTACGTACATATTTCGAAGGCTTGGCGTGAAACTGTTGTAACTAAAATTGGTATTTTCTTACCAAGGTTAATTACCTCGCCATAAAGTCTTTATAAGCGTTAAATCATTTTTCTTGGTAAACAATGGAAATTTAGATGCCATTGCTCGTTCTGAGCAATTGCACCTAAATTTGCATTGTTTACAAAAGGGTCAAAATTGCCCCTAAACCAGGGTTTTCAAAATAGGTTTTGAGTTACAACCGTTTCACGCCAAGCCCTCGATTTGGTTGCGTAATCTGTGGACAATCTGTTTTTAATTGGATATTGCATATGGTTATGGCCGTGAGAAAAGGTACACCTTATAATTCGGGACAGTATAGATTTAGAACTGCCTGTGCATTCGATCTATCTCATCAGAATCTACACAGTTGACAACAGCTTCTAACAAGCTTATGTAACTTATATGTGAACAGTTTAGATCTCGATCAGATTGTGCGGATGCACTAGCTGATCTGGATCTACTCTTCTATTCACAAAGGCCAACTTGTAGCGTTTTACACTGACGGGCTCGTGTTCTGAAGTCATGTTCATGCTAGAACTGTTATTGTGTACATATATTTTACTAAACTCTCATCTAATCAAGGTATGAGAATGACATGCTTAAATATAATATTATTATTATTGATCTTCATTTCCTCCTTATACGTTACACAAGTTGACAACCGCTTTTTAACAAGCTTATGTAAGTAATACATTCGTTGGCTCAGCGCAAAACAGTTGTAACTTCTTTTTAGTTTTATATATGTGTGAACAGTTTAGATCTCGATCAGACTGTGCGGATGCACTGGCTGATGTTCAGTACAGCGAATATGTACCTTTTCGCACTGACTGGCTTATGTTGTGTAGTCATGTTCATGCTTGTACTGTTATCTTGTACATATGAGCCGTTCCAGGAGAAAACCAACATTGTGGCCTCTGCGTAATTTATCGATCCAGATCAGCTGCGCAGTCCAAGCGGGCTAATCCGGGCTGACATATTCCGTCTCAGGGAGATAGAGGTATAGAGTAATGATTCCTGAAACAAAAAATCAACAGGAGGCGAAAAGTGTCTCTCCGGATTAGCCTGCGCGGCATGCTTAGGATGATCCGGGTCAATACTTTACGCAGAGTCCACAATATTGGTTTTCTCGTGGAACGGCCCAACTTTATCTATAACTTAAATCTCATCGAATGCCGTCTTGCCAAATCAAAAATATAAATATAATGGAGGACCAGGATGTTTTAAACAAATATTAGAGATATAAACGAAGTACATCATGCATGTATGTAGGTGATTTAAAGCAATATAACGACGGACGACGGTATATTGTGCCGATAACTTGGTTATGTTTCATCTATATTTCTGTTTTAGAATGTGATCTTGGAGATGTGGATGTGGTAAGATGTTGGATGATAAGATGTGGGAATTACTGCTAAATGTGACGTGATAGAAATACAATCTAAATCTAGTGAATTGGATTTAACTTGAGAGAAATATGTGTGTTCGTACATTTTAAGTTAACTATATCGAGAGATTCGGAATACCTTACTAACGTGTAAGCACAATGGCACATAACCCGGAAGTAGATTTTCCTAAACGACTGTATACCCTTCAGCAGATTGTCAGAAGACGACCAGAGTTTCCAATTGTCGTCAAAACCGGTAACAGACTACTGTCTTTTCAGAAAATGCCGATTGAAGAGGAGGGTAAAATTATATTTATAGAATCAGAAATGGCGCTAACATATGCAAAGGTCAAAGTTCTAAAGTTCCCAGATGAGCAGAAAGTTACATCGGAGCGTGGAGCGGACTTTTGTCAACTTCATAGCTCGTTTGAAGGAGAGGAGTTTTATATGCCCTTAGGTTGTCCTGGGAAATTACGAATTATCCCGTATCCTGGGACAAGACGGAGATATGTCAACGTATCATCGGTGAGTGTTTCACACGAGTATATAACGCATGTAATGTAACTCATTTAAAGGGTCAGTGTCGTCTACTCATCTCTGATAGCAGACAAATTGTAAAGACTTTGTTTGAAATAGAGACATAGCTAAAAATGAGCCAATTAGAAAATATTGAAATATATCTGAATGAAAACAAAATAGTATATAGAAGAAAACATTGAGGGATAAGTAGAAATTGTTCATCTTGATCAATTTCTACTATTCGCATAATGTGTTTTAAGTCGTCTGCTGTAAGCTCGTCAAAAGACGTCTGTATATTAGAAAGTATTATGAAAGGAAAACAAGTTTATTCGAACAAGGAAATCTTTAAAATGTTTAACAAAAAGTACATGGCTCTCAATCATTCGTTCATGACGTGTTGTTCTAAATTTAGATCTTCAAGGCAAAGGTAAACTATCGACAGAAGAATACAACGCCCAAACGTTTAAAACAGGTTTCATATATATTTAGTCTGAACTTCCCGTTTATAATGAATGAATGAATGTATATTGTTTAATGGCGCATCGACAGCTAAGGTCATTTAGCGCGCATTTAAATTGTATTATTCATGTTCCCTGGGTGAACAAACCAGTACTAGGCTAGAAAATGTGCCTTGCCCAAGGGCACTCCACCATGACCGAATTGCCGCGATTGGGGATCGAACCCGGGACACCCGGTTTCGAAATCCCCGACGCTAACCACCCGACCACAGCGGATTCCTCCCCGTTTATAAAATTACGTGACAAAAGTATTGAGATAAGACGACACTTTTGGTTTAAGTTTATCAGATTATATTGGGTGCCACTCAAAATCCCCTAGCTCATAATCCCCTATGTCCAAAAATGGCTAGGTAGTCAAAATCCCCTAGGTGAAAAATACAGGGTATTCAAAATTCCCTAAGTGTAAAATACAGAGTATTCAAAATCCCCTAGATGATTTTTGTTTCAGGGTGCTCAAAATCTCCTCGACAGAAAGTTGAGGTAGTCAAAATCCCCTAGGTGGGTGGTCAAAATCTCCTAGAATTGAACTAATTGTCTTCCTAGTTATGTTTCAACCATTTCAACACTAAGTAACTCTTGTAGGTAGAACAAAAACTATAACAAATATATGTCCTATAAGAGCCCTCTGATATGAGCATACACTGTGGGCAGACCAGAGTGTTGAAAGAGTAAACACAGCTCTTTTATGGACACCATCACAAAGATAAGTAACAAGTATGTCTATATTATACCCTTTAATTAACACAAACAAAATAATATATATATATATGATATATAAAATATGGAATATGGTGCTGCAGTCAATAAACCTTTTACCTTATGACTCTACTGATAGTGAGTATATAAACTGATGAATTTTAACGTATACAAGTATATGTAGCGCGTCATATTGGCTTTGCATACAGTGTAGAGCCAGATTCAGAATCAGAGTCACAGCTTCTGGTTTAGGTTTACTCTGGTCTGACGTTCACCAGATCTATAAGACGTTACCATCAGGTAAAAGTTTAATAGTGCATTGCGTGAATATTCAACAATAATATCCATGCTTATAATTAAGAATCTATGGTATTTTGACCACCCTTCTAGGGGATTTTGACTACCTGGAACTTATTGTCTAGGGGATTTTGACTACCCTGACAATATTGGCAAGGGGGTTAAGAGCACTCTGAAAAAAATCATCTAGGGGATTTTGAATACCCTGTATTTTTCATTATCATTACATTACCTTTATAGATAGTGAGGTATTGGCCCGTGGGGCCGGGTGTTTCTCCAACAAACCTTGTATTATATTTTATAATGGGATGGCAACGAATACCAAAATTAGTATTCGAATATTCGATCACAAAGTATTCGAATATTCAAATATTCGACCCATTTGTGAATGCTTTGCAAACAAAGAGTTTATAAATGCGTTTTTTACTGTAAAGTTATCTTACTGTAGTCTTATTTTGTTCAAAATCCAGGACTCTCATTTACATGTCCGTTAATCCCGTGAATTTGAAAGAAAACAATATTAGTGAAAATTCGTCAGTAAAGTGCTCAGATTTCAATTAATTGATCCCTTGCCTAATGTATTTTTTTTACGAAACATTTAGTTCTGATTTCGATGTATACAACTGATATACTGTTGTAAATGACATGAACTGTTCTCAATTCGCAAATCTTTTCATAACATGACACATCGGTCAGCGACCGTCGTGAAGGGTGGAAGTCGTTATTTGAGTAGAAACGTGGCACTGCCAATTAGAAGCAATTTTACCTTTCTCATCTTGTTTTATAACTGAAATATTGTTGAACATGGGCACGAAATATTCCTAGTACCAGATACGAAATAGGATAATTGCAGGGCCAAACCGACGGATTTGTCTGATTGACGCATAATTAAATAAAAACGTAACTATATGTTATACAAGTTGAAGTTACGGCGTTTTGGAACGAAACTATCGATATTGTATTGATCACTTAAATAGCCCAAAGCAAGGATTATCAATTTGACATGTTATTGCGCGGGTGCCTCAGCACCAGTACATATATTGGTTGTGAAAAACTGTTACTGGTGTAATGGTCTTGCCGTGTTAATCGCATTGATCGCGCATGCGCCGTATTTTACCGTCATATCTCGGATATTTCCGTAGCAATTCGTCACTAGACTGGTTCTCGTTCGAGTTTGTATGCGTGTATTTTTTTTATAATTAAAATGTAAATTAAAACCAGTTTAACGTGTACCAGCGGTAAGCCATCGCGAGACACCCATCCAGGCACTAACCGCGATGAACGTTGCTTAACTTTACGAAAAGGTCAACCACTCTACCAACACCGCTATAAACGCCGGCTTCCAAACCAAGGCTGTAGAAGTGATATGTATACCCGTTCCCGTTACATTTCTCCCTCTTTTTCTCTTAACTTCGACCCGAAGTCACGCAACTGAACACAAGCAGTATACCTTTGCGGAGTATATGTTATATCACTGGGAACCACTGGGGTTTTAATAACAGGAAAATGGGAATATTTCATAAATGCGAAGTTATTGTGCTAAATTTTGCGATTTTAATAATATATTAAGGGGAAAGAAAGGACGCGCATGCGTAGACAAATATTTACAATAATTTTAGGAGATCGAGGTCTCGCTTTACGTATTTAACTAAAAAACTATTGTTATCATATATTTATAATATCATATATTTAAAAGCGGGTTTCGTGTTTTTCGAATCAAACAGTATTTCTTTAGCCATAAATTACTGATTCCCGCGCTAACATCGAACTGCTGCATCTTGCAGCAACTATTGTCTATAGTAGTGACACTTTATGCAATACACGTAGAATGGACCATCGGTAACCCTTTACTTTCAGTTTTTAACAAAAAAGCGTGGTTAAGCATTTCAAGCATCGTCAATTTGATTTATATTATATATATTTTAGAATACTCCTCATTTTCATCGAATATTCGAACCATGATATAGTATTCGAATATTCGTTGCCATCCTAATTTTATTATATGTTATACACATGTCACTTTAATAAAATATTTACTTACTTACTTACTTACTTACTTACTTACTAACTTACTTGAGCTCTCAGGTGCACTTTGAGGAACACGAATATGATTTATTGCTTCAATTATTTTGTAGAAATGTTTACCTTTTGACCTGCCAAAAGGCATAAGCAAAGCATGCATTTGTTTAATCGTTCGAAAATAGAATGAGGTGTTCTTTTTACTCTATTTGAGACGAAGGAACTGTAAAAAGATCAAACTAACATACATATCTTTAAACTTTGGGACTATATTTCCCTTACTTAAATTAACTATACATCACAGGCCAGAATTAGATGCCTTGACAGCATTGGACAGTACTAGCTCGAGATCAGCCATAGGATTTTACAATTGCTCGCCTGCACGATGATCATTGAAAGCATGGTTCGCTTACATTTCCCATTTACTTTAATTAACTATACATCACAGGCCAGAGGTGGTTGACTTTACATCATTGGATAGTATTAGATCGAGATCAGCAATAGGATTTTACAATTGCTCCCCTGCAAAATGATCATCATTGAAAGCATGGTTCGCTTGCATTTTCATTTTTAAAATAAAATATGCATGTTGGTGCCTTTATAACAAACACAAGTTGAGAACATGTTGGAAAAAGGAGAAAATAATAAGATACTTCACTTCAACGCTGGAAAGCTGTTTGATTTGTAAATTATTTTATAATACTTTCGATTCTTAAAAAAGCTAAATTGCATAAAAATATTATACAAAGAAAACTAATAGATGTTTAGATTGCAGAACATGTGTTCCACAAAAGGGTGAACAGGTTTATCTGTTCTTACAATTTCTTCACCGTGAAATAGGTCAGTGCTTTGTCCGTTTATATCAAGGGGCTGACCATGTAATGCATATCCTGATGAGATACATATGAGCCGTCCATCGAGAAAACCAACATTATGGTCTCTGCTTAATGTATCGACCCAGATCAGCCTGCGCAGGCCCGACACATTCCGTCCGTCTCAGGGTGATAGATGTATAGAGTAATTATTCCTGAAACAAAAAATCCACAGGAGGCGAAAAGTGTCGGTTCGGGTTAGCCTGTGCGGCATTCTTAGTCTGATCCGGATCGATACTTTACGCAGAGTCCACAATGTTGGTTTTCTCGCGGGATGGATCATATCATAAGGTTACAATAACAGATTGCAAGATTTACTGGTGGCCTCAAAAAGGAAGGAAATCGGGAGAAATATAGGGCTGTATCGCAATTAGCTTTGTACGTAAGTGCACAGAGCTGTCAATACCGCGGTAATAGGTTTGAATCTCTGACACGTAATGTCTATTTATTAAATGAATATGGTACATTGTACATTTTCGCGCAATATTACATTTACTAGACTTGGCTATATTGAAGAGAGTAACTTAAAATAACTTGATGAATTTGTCTGAAAAAAGAAAGAATTGTCGAATACTAGTTAGATAAAACAATATATGCCTATTATAAGAATCAAACCCACGAAGATTTACTCCGTATTGTGAACTTCTTGTTCATACCAACTACACTATCAAGACTGGGATTTTTTAACAACCTTTGTTGACGTTATCATTCGGTTAACACCACTTATACTTTGGAATGATTACGAAGACATCTCAAGATTAAAAAGTGCCAGGTAAAATCTATTACTGATAACGATCCATTGATTGTTCATGCATGCAGCAAATAAACAGGATCGTCTTAATATTAAAACTGTTTGCTGTCAGCAATAACACTAGAACGTTGTTATTCGTCCTTTGGATCATGTGGAAATAAGAAGCAAATCAACGATCGAGACATACTGACAGCTTATGTCTGTAGCTAAGTTGTTACTAGAAAGAATATAACGGTACTGTTGTGAACTATCTCTAAAGAAGAGACTGTTAATCTAGGAAATGAGCCGTCCCATGATAAAACCAACGGTATGTTATCTGCGTTATGTATCGATCTAGATCAGCCTGCGCAGTCCGCGCATACTGATCCGGGCCGACACATTCCGTCTCAGACGGATAGAGGTATAGAGTAATGGTTTCTTAAACAGAAAATCCACAGGAGGCGAAGCGTGTCTATCTGGGTAAGCCTGAGCTGCATGCTTATCCTGATCCGGGTCGATACTTTACGTCCTGCGAGAGAATCAACACTATGGTCTATGCGTAATGTATCGACCCAGATCTGCCTTCTCAGCCTTCGCAGCCTGCGCAGATTGATTCGGGCCGACACATTCCGTCTCAGGGGGATAGAGGTAAAGAGTAATGATTCCTGACACAAAAAGTCCACAGAAGGCGAAAAGTGTCTATCCGGGTAAGCCTATACGGCATGCTTAGGCTGATCCGGGTCGATACATTACGCTGAGTCCACAATGTTGGTTTTCTCGTGGGACGGCTGAAATCAGTTATTTCAAAAGTTATATCCCTTGATATAAAGTTGGCACCACAAGACTTAACCTTTCCTCTAAACCATACGATCACATAATTGAGCCGTTCCGCGAGAAAACCAACACTATGGCCTCTGCGTAATGTATCGACCCAGATCCGCGCAGACTGATCCGGGCCGACACATTCCGTATCAAAGATACAAGATACACATTTTTTATTTCGTAAACAAAGGCCTCCGGCCCAAATTACATAACATTTACTTACAACAAATACGAGTTAAGTGTTAATTTTAATTTTACCCTTTCCCGTCACATAGACACTTTCCAGCGCCTTTGAAACAAACGCTTTTTGAAAACATTGTAACAAAAGCAAAAAGTGCTCATAAGAGCAATATCTCCCCTTGTCACAAAGCTTTCCCTCAATTTTTACTCAATGACTCTTCTTTCGTTAATAGAAAGTTTCCGATTTTGTTCAGATGCTTTTTTAAAGTTGTCTGCCTGTTGCAGACAAAGGCCTCCGGCCCAATACATGACATTTACTTACAACAAATATGAATTACGTAATAATTTTACCCTTTCCCCTCACATAGACATGTTCTAGCACCGTTGAAACAAACGCTTTTTGAAAACATAGTAACAAAAGGAAAAACTGCTCACAATGAGCAATTTCTCCCTTTGTCACAACGCTTTCACTCAATTTTACTCAGTGACTCTTCTTTCATTAATAGAAAGTTTCCGATTTTTGTTCAGATGTTTTCAAAATTGCATGCCTGTTGCAGTCAAAGACCCCCGGCCCAAAATACATGACATTTACTTACAACAAATATGAGTTACGTATTCATTTTACCCTTTCCCCTCACATAGACACTTTCTAGCGCATTTGCCTTGAAACAAACGCTTTTTGAAAACATTGAAAACATTAAAAACATTGTGACAAAAGGAAAAACCGCTCACAGTGAGCTTTCACTCACTTTTTACTCAATGACTTTTCTTTCATTAATAGAAAGTTTCCGATTTTGTTCAGATGCTTTTTTTTTAAAGTTGCCTGCCTGTTGCAGACAAAGGCCTCCGGCCCAAAATACATGACATTTACTTACAACAAATATAAATTACGTAATCATTTTACCCTTTCCCCTCACATAGACACTTTCTAGCACCGTTGAAACAAACGCTTTTTGAAAACATTGTAACAAACGGAAAAACTGCTCACAATGAGTAATTTCTCCTTTTGTCACAAACCTTTCTTTCAATTTTTACTCAGTGACTCTTATTTCATTAATACAAATTTTTTGATGACTTTTCTTTCATTAATAGAAAGTTTCCGATTTTTGTTTAGATGCTTTTAAAGTTGCCTGCCTATTGCAGACAAAGACCTCTGGCCCAATATACATGACATTTACTTGCACAAATATGAGTTACGTATTAATTTGCTGTTCATTTCTATTTAACAGGCAATAAATATAATGTGAGAGTTTCCTTATTTTAAGGGTGTCCTCAACTTGTATAATATTATAAAAGTTTAGCAGATCAGTATCGCCAGAGTACCAAGATAGTAAAAGTTGTAGACGTATATCTGAATATCTAGGACAAATAAAAAATACATGATATTCATCTTCCACTACAAATAAATGTTCTGTGGTTTCGCAAAACTGACAAAAACGATTTTCTCGATCAATGTTATGATGACGACCAGTTTCTATCTTTAATTTATGACTTGAACAACGAAAATGTGACATTGCTTTTTTATGTAAAAAAGACATGTCAATGCACAAGTATTTCTCTGGGTTTAGTAAAGTTTTAAAGTATTTATATGTATCGCAGCGAGATGAAACATCAATACTACCGTGCCAGTTTTGTTTCATACAATCTATTAGTCGCTGTTTAAACTGTTTAATAAAGATATTAATGTCCCCAACATCTTGGGAAACCCAAACAAAACCATAACCATATCTAAAGAGGAGTTTTTTTAACATTTGAAGCCAATGTATGTCTACCGGCTTCATCTAGTGACTTAAGCATTTTGTAACAATTTTTTGGATAACGATTATTTTGCATATGTAATAATTTACACCAATATTTAATGCAATTAGTATGATATGTAATACATAAAGGGAGTCGACCACATTCACCTAAAGCAACACAATATCAGTGGGATAGAAGTATAGACTATAGAGTAATGATTCCTGAAACATAAGTTCCACAGGAGGCGAAACGTGTCTATCCGGGTATGCCTGCTTGACATACTTAGGCTGATCCAGGTCGATACTTTACGCAGAGTCCACAATGTTGGTTTTCCCGCGGGACAGCTCAATTATGTGATCGTATGGTTTAGAGGAAAGGTTAAGTCTTGTGGTGCCAACTTTAAATCAAGGGATATAACTTTTGAAATAACTGACAGTAACTAGAGTAAATTTATATTGTGTTGCATATTCGACTTTATAAATGTATGGATTGAAAAGATTAGTAAATTTGATATTTGGACGAATAATGGTTAATCAGATTAGAGATTGATGGGGTACTACACAATATCAACAATAGTCCTGTTCCCGCTATAAAATTGTTTCGTATCACGTATTTACAAATGTATTGGCTGTGCTTGAAACCGATTATCTGTTGGTTACAGGTATCAGTAATTTTATTTGCAATTGTTGAACTTCATCTTTATTTCTATCATCAGGTCATGCAGGAAAACCCTCGGTATTTGCAAGCAGTTGATGACATCATGGCGGTTCCACCGCGGCACACCACTGACAATTGTCTTACATGTATCCCGGCTGGAACTATCATAGAGCCAAAATCCATTGTACATCAGAATAAAGTCCGGTATTTGAAATGCGTGAACAGGGAGGGCAGTTGCTTTTACCTCCAAGAGTATTGTCGGGCTAACTTCACAAGCGTATCAGACATCAAAGAGTATTCTCTTCAGCAAATACAGGATGCTGGTATTCTGTTACCTACACCTATACAGTTTGTACCGGGAACCATATCGCCGCACGACGTAGTTCTTTTCCATGACGAAATGGTCAGCAATGATTTGGTTATTACCAACGGTCCTTTGGAGGTTTTAGAAATCGTGACTATTAAAACATTAATAGCAAAGGCCAGAGATAGTGAGAGGGATTGTTTCAAGACACTCTTGTTACCTCAAACTATTTACAAAACGTTTCACGTGCAAGAGGCGGAATTTCGAACTTTTGAATTAAAATCGAGATTTATTGAGAGAAAGTTTGGTGGTTGCCAAGGTAACAACGACTTCATATGTTGTAAGATGTATCTTATTCCGGCAGCCGGCGACCTTGTAGCTTGGATACGGAACCCAAGACAGTTTACAAAGGATGTTCATTGTTGTGGTAATATATTTATCTACCTTCATGTATTCCTAATAACATCTTTAAATCTAAACTAAATACAGAATGGTGATAAATGGCACGTGTAGAAAATTATCGTTTATTATTAAAACATAAAGCATGATCAAGTAACATTTAGGTTTGCTTTACATTATCTCATGTGCAAGCGTCTTAGAGACCGTAGCCTACTAACGTGAAAAGGACACTTGGGGATGGCTAAATCAGAAACGGTCGGAATACTAGAATATATTTTACCATAGGGGCCTAGACGCTATTACAACAAATGTATTCTCTATTACATTTATAGACAAGGAATGTAACTACCAAGTCAGAAGGATTTGACACATGTTTGCATTTTGGGCCGATAAAAAATGAAAAACGCCGATTGAATTGAGTGCTATGCGCCAACATGTAGCCAAATAACTACACTAAATACTGGTCACAACGATTTTAGCCGCAAACTATAGGTTTACGAGCACCAGACTTTATATAATAGAGGATACATCTTTAATAGTGGTTCAGGCCCCTATGCATCTAACCCTTGACTTTCTTACTTTTTGCAGAATCGTCTGATTCCGATTCCGATTATGAAATACCGGACATACAGCCCATGCCAAAGGCTGAAATGCCACCGCCGCTACCAGGTAACTGGTTTGAACGAAAACACTCCTTGAATGAATATTCGCAATTGCTATGAATAATTTGGTTTCCTCTCTTTTATATAATACCATCAGTTTTTAAATGTAGTCAAGCTTGTGTTAGCGTTCATCGTTGATATAAGCAACACATTTATATTAGGCAGCCGGTTGAGTAATAAGCGAAAGCACGCGTATATATTCGACTTCTCTTTAACATCAACATGTTGGCGTTCCCCTTGGTAGCTGACTTTAATCAGTTTGTCTATATCTGTAAATGCGGTTAATGTTCATCATATCTTTAAATGCATGATTTTTTTTCCAGAGAAAAATCCCATCAAAAATCAGGAAAAACTCAGGGAAATGCATACAACGATTTTACTACCGATAGTGCAGGTAAATTGTTATTACTCTGTGCGACATACTTTAAACAGAGTCGAGCACGATCTTCTAATAGCATCCAGCTGGCCGAAAGAATGTTTCGGTTCAAGTAAAGATAGTAAAGCAAAAATACTGGTTACCGTCTCCGTGGTGTTTTCGTGAAAACGCCAGCCGTGGGAGCGAGAGACCAGGGTCCGACCCCCGGTCAGGTCATACCAACGACTGAAAGTAATGGCTTTCCTGCTTGGCGCTAAGGGTTGCAATACTATCATTTCGACTGATTCATCATTGGCAGGATAAAACAACATTAAGGACCATCAAAACTAACAAGAACACAACTATTTAGATTGAATTTTGCGGTAAAAGTTGACTGTTAAGGCAAGAAAATGCAAAAAATATCAACTCAAATATTAAGAATCATATCATTTCGAATCGGCTAGCTAAGTTACTTTTACAAACCATGTAATAGGCTAATACTGAGCTCGAGAACGGTACTTGGTGACATAAGGCGAGTTTTATAATTGGCATATTCATTTTTCATAACAGAAATCGCGAAAAAGAGAACTCTCAAACAAAATAAAGGAACTTTTAACTTTCCATCAAAGTGTTTGCTTCAAGGAGTTTAAGCTAACTTATATAATCCGTTTAAGTTGTTTACACGCAGCAATAGTTTCCACAGAGAGCAAAGCTCTATTGAGGCACGCTATACGTAAGATGGAAAGTTTGAAAACATAAGCAATTATGATCAAAGTGAATGCATGCACATATCTCTATATCAGATTTTGAACATAACCGTTTGTCAAAGCATTCAAAGACAAGCTTACAGAATTGAATTGCGAACAAATGATATCAGGTCAGACTGCGTGACGACGCAGCCTGATTTAGATCTTGGCTGGTCGGAAAGTCCCGAATGACCATTTTTCAACTATAAGGCTGAAATCTTTGGATCTTCAATATACTGGAAAATATGTTTTACTCACGGATGACGAACAGTACAGAGTTAGATCAATGTATGCAGATACGTATGTTGATCTGCATCTTCACTCAGAACACATGTCTTATTTTGGGTTTTCCTAGATCTCCGTTCCAGTGATATTCTTGTTTCTAGATCCAGGACCGTGATGTTCTACAAAAGGTTAAAGATAAGACAAAACTTGGTTTCGGTAAAGTGCATGATGAGCTAAAACGAATCTTCAAAACAACAAAAGGGAAAACAAAAAGATCAATGTCAGACAGTTCATATCAAGCCATCAAAGATTCCAAAGATAGATATGTAAAACCAATAAAGACTAATCCCAAACAGGCACACAAAGAATTAGAGCATTCAAAGTCAATGGAAGAAACAAACACGACTTATCAAACGAACGAAAATAAGTCAAAATATGGCCATTTTAAGAAAGCGCCATTGCCATCTTTACTACGTGGAGCATCATTGACAGCGATTGACAGTTCTGATGATAAAGACCATGACTCTTCATATATTGACATGAACTCGGAGCCACTGCCCCTTCCACCCAGCAACAAGGAAAGTAAAATAATAACGGCACGTGTCGAACCGATCTCGTTCTCAACGAAAAACGACACAAATTCAAAACCGACGGCGCTGACTAGTCCTGTACAAAGAAAGCCTGAAGCATGCAAGCTTGATTTAGATAATAGCCAATTAAGTTCTGCATCTAAAAGTGAAACATCGTTCCCAAGGTCGCCAACAAACGATTCAGTTGACGCTACACCAGAAACTTACAAAGATTACGAAGATTACGAAGAGTGTCTTAGTCCCATTGAAGATAACTCCAAAAACGTGAATGAGCAACCTTCCCACCTAACTAATATGGATTTTTTCACGTACTCGATAGAAGAAACCACAACATGTTTAAAATATTGTGGACTAGAAAAAATAGCTAATATATGTAACGAACAAAAGCTTGACGGAGAATTTTTTAAGCATACAGACGAAGCTGCAATTAAATATTCGCTTAACCTGTCCGCTTTGGATGTACTGAAGTTAAACAAGATTTACAACGGATGGCGACCGAAGTATAATTAAACCCTGGTGCAGGAGAAATCTGACGCATCT